>QZFA01000122.1:0-93184 GCA_003614995.1 Cladosporium phlei
CTCCGACCGTCGAGGCGACGAAGAGTCTTACGGGCTAGATCGCCGGTAATATATCGACGACTTACCTAACGAGGAGTCTCCTCGGTCTTTAGCCTTTACCGGACCGATTCGCCGACCTTAAGACTTCCTTCTAGCTTATCGTCTCCCGTACGACCGAAGGGAGTACCCTAAGGACTCTTAGTTTCTTAGACTAGCCTAAACGGTCGTTCTATCGGCGGTTTACCGATAATTCGGCCTTTCGTAAATCTTAGGTATCGAATAGAGAGACTACTCCCGCGGTCGATAAGGTTAAAGCGAAGCGGTCTTTAGGGTTATTCCTCCGTAGACGGAGAGATCTAGCTCTATCCCGTAAACTTCTCCGGAGGAAACTTACCCGTCTAATCCCGGCTTCTTCCTATCTAAAGCGTAATATAAGGGGGGCGGACGGTATCTTTCGTACGCCTCTCCTCTATTAGTAGTAGTTCTTCTAGTACACAAGGGGTACCTTTAACGCCTACCGTAAGTAGATCTCTCATTCTTTACCTACGTTTCGACGTAGTTACGAGATCGACTATAGCTCTATCCCGTAAACTTCTCCGGAGGAAACTTACCCGTCTAATCCCGGCTTCTTCCTATCTAAAGCGTAATATAAGGGGGGCGGACGGTAGCTTTCGTACGCCTCTCCTCTATTAGAAGTAGTTCTTCTAGTACCGAAGGGGTACCTTTAACGCCTACCGTAAGTATATCTATCCTTCTTTACCTACCTTTCGACGTAGTTACGAGATCTACTTCCGAGCGAACGATAGATCCTAGCTATTAGGGAGAGAACTACGGGCTAAGGTACGTACTAAGCGATATCTAGGCTCCGAGGTACGTCTTACGGATATCGATTTCTTATTAAATACCGGTCGCTTCTACCGTACGTACGAGATCCTTCGATATATTACGAAGACTCTAGCCGAGACGAACTTACCGTCGGAAGAGGACGGAGAGGAAGATTAAGGTTATCTTTACTCTTATCTACTTCTCCTCGGTCCCGAGTATAACGTTAAAAGGCTTCGTCTAAGATAGGACGTAAAACCGTCCTCGTCTAAGGTAGGACGTTAAACCGTCCTCGTCTAAGGTAGGACGTAAAACCGTCCTCGTCTTTAGTCTAACGCTTAAAGAGATTACGTCTAAGGTAGGATATTAAACCGTCCTCGTCTTTAATCTAACGTTTAAAGAGATTACGTCTAGAAGGGACGTTAAACTATACGGCTTAAGGTATCCGTAACCGGTCGATTTAATATCTACCCGGAAACCTCCGTCTATCGGATCTTACTCGCTCTTAATCCGGCGGTCGTCCTCTAGTCGGGGAATAACTAGTACCTCTATAGAGTAGTAGAAGGCTTTTTTCCTCCGGGAATAGTCGAGGGAAACGGACTCTCCTAGACGATCGGGCTAATATTAGATCGGGCTATTCTAACCGGTAGAAGCTCTATCTACCTTAGCGGGAATATAGGATAGAGTTTATTTATCTACGGAAATTATCGGGAAATAGGATCGGTATAGAGGTAGTACCCCTTTTATCTTAAGTATCGCGGAACCCCTCTCGTAGACCTCTTTAGAGGAGCGTCGTTTATTAGAGAGATCTCCTCTCTAAAAGACCTTACTTTACTACTTAGGAAATAAGGCTTAACTTATTTTAGCGCGTACTAGATTAGGTATAAAGGTAGACCGGCCTATATAACAGTTAATAAACCCCTAACCCTAAAACCCTTTCCTTAGGGAAACGCGTAGAAGTATTAGTAATAGAAAGAATCCTAAGGAAAATAGTAGAAATCTTACTTAGAAATTAAGATTACGCGTCCCGTAGCTAATAAATTAACAGTCTATTAACTCTTAAGTCCGCGCCCGATACCGGACTACCCCTTATTAAGATTATAGCTTAAACGGTTAGAGAGTCTAGAAGTTATTAATATTCTAAAGTTAGGAATCCTAGAGTAGTAGGGTCGCCCCCGGGTAAAATTCTAACTTAACTAAAAGTCCTATAGGGTAAAGTTATATAATAGGGCCGCCCTTAGGGCTATATAACTTAGATTACGTAACGGTAGGGTTACCCCCGGGGATTACGTAACTTCCGAGTTTACTATCTTAGAAGTTAAATAACTCCTTTAATTCTAGTCGGAATATAATAAAATTAGCTACGTTATAACCGCCTAATTTAGAGCTTTTAGATAGTTTAAGAACGTCTTTCCTAATCTAGGCTAGCGCGGTCCTAGAATTAGATAAAGACTTCTAGACCTATAGAGACTTATTTTAATAAATATATTTATTTATTTAGTATTATAATAATATATAGAATACGTAGATACGGGGGTCGAGTCTAGCTAGTCGAGTCCTATCGGTTTAAAGCCGTATACGGTTATACCTTACCTAAAATAGTAACTACTAAGCGCGAGTCTAGCTAAACTCGAGGTATTATATTAGTTAGGTTAACTAGCTACTAATAGTATAATTTATTCTAAATAACTATATAAATATCTTAACTATAATATTTCTATATTTATACTAATTATAAATATTATCTTTAAATAAACCTTTTTTAATATTTTTTTTTAATTCGCTATAATCTTTATATAAAGATACTTAATAGATAATACTAATACTTTTATAAAGTATATAAAAAAAGTACTAACTTATATATATACTTTTACTATTCTTATATAAGCTAAATAAGTATACTATATATCTAGTATATTAGTAATATCTTATAAGTCTAGTAACCTTATCTAGCTTAATATATATAATATCTATACTATCTAACTATTAAAGAAGCTAAGTTATAAGAATCTAGATCTATTTAGAGTTATTACTACTATAGAATATTATTTCTTTAAACTTAAGTTACTAACTAGTATAAAGATCTTTAATATATTTTATACTAGTCTTCTTAGATATACTACTAATTATCTACTTTCTAGCTAGTAACTACTAATATAATCTTTAATTATTATTAAAAGAAATAGTAAGCTACTAGTAGAATATAAGATTAATAAAGTAGTAAATTTAAAATTAAAGAAATATAAAGATTATCTAATTTATATATTAAAATAGATAGATAGAATAACTACTAAATTAGCTTAGAATAATATATTACTAGATAGTAAAGTACTAGTTATATAGTTCTATAAGAATAGTCTATTAAAGCTAGAACTACTAGCTAAGTATAAGAATATATTAGAACTCTATATAATAAGCTTAATTAATAAACTATCTTATACTATTATAGTTTCTAAGACTATACTTATAATAAAGATATTTATATATACTAAGCTTTCTTAGATAATAAAGATATATAAGTATACTAAGCTAATACTTAATTAGAAGTAATATAATAAAGCTCTAGTTATATCTATAAATAGCTATAGAATATCTCTATAGTTAAAGCTATTTATAATAATTACTCTTAGTACTATTTTTTCTAATTACTATAATAAGCTTATTATTATATAGAATAGATAATAGAACTAAAAAAGAAGAATTATTTTAGCTAAACTAACTATTATAATAAGGTTATTATTATAAATATAATTGTTATAGCTAGCTTTCACTGTACTAGACTTCTCTTATCTACTTCTTATCTGACTTTCGGCTCTCTTCTTTTGGGAAGCCGACTTTCTCTCTTCTTCTCTTAGACGACTTTAGCTGTAATCTCGTCCTTCTGTCCTTTGTACATCACATAAGTGGAACGCCGACACCTCGCCGTCATGACACCGTCACCATCTCTGTATCTCTGCTACTCATCGCGCATTTGACAGGCTCGGAGGAACTGCCCTCGGGATGGTCACAGGCGGGACTGCCTCCGTAGCGATAAGCCTCACGATGAGAGATCGAACTGCGTTCTGCTACACTGCATTATTGCATCAACGATACCGGGCGCATTCGTCCCTCGGCAGCGATAGGTAATGTACTGGGAGAAAGGTCAAAAGCGCGTTCAGGGCGCTGCTACTGGGGCAGCTCTCACTTGACCTTCCCTCACTCATCTCGTACTCAGCAGCAGCAGCAATTACGAACTCCCTCTAGCCACCATGTCCGACTCCATCCCACAAACGATGCGCGCCGCACGCGTGAAAGCCTTCAACGAGCCCTACGAAGTCGCCGACGTCGACGTGCCCTACAACCTCGAAGCGCACGACATCCTGATCCAGATGAAAGCCGCCGGCTACTGCCACACCGACCTCCAAGTCCTGCAGGGCGTCTACGAGTCCGCCGGAGCGAAGCCAGGCCTGATCGGCTCCTACGAGCCAGCCGGTATCGTCGTCAAGACCGGGCCAAAAGCAGGTGAAGCAGGGATTGAGATCGGAGATCGAGTCGGCTCAATCAACACATACGGCTTCTGCAACAAGTGCAACGCTTGCAAACAGGGCCAGCAGCTGTGCGAGAAGCTGCCGGGCATGCTGGGATTGACGATCAACGGTGGATTCGCGCAGTACATGAAAGCCGATGCGCGCGTCGTGTCTAAGGTCCCAGAGTCTATTCCATGGGACCAGGCGGCGCCGCTCTTCTGTGCCGGCGCAACCGTTTACGGCGCACTGCTGGCAGGCAATCCTAAGCCTGGTCAGTGGGTCGCCATGGTCGGGATCGGAGGGCTGGGACACCTGGGCATCCAATACGCAAAGGCGATGGGCTGCGACGTCGTCGCAATCGACAACCGCAAAGAAGCGCTCGACCTGGCCAACTCACTCCCGGACAACCTCAAACCCGACCAGACGTATCTCACCGACAGCGAGGAAGCAAGCAAAAAAGTCGCCGAGACCCTCATGGGCTCCTTCTATGACACCAACCCAGGCGTAGACCGTGTCATCATCAACGCCGAGGAACCGACGCTGGTGAAGTTCTCGCAGCAATTCACGCGCAAAGGCGGCATCATCGTCGACGTTGGACTCCCGTCGGACTCTTCCTTCGAGGTTGACCCGTTCGCGCTCAACTTCAAGGAGCAAACGATCAAGGGCAGGTTGATCTGCACGCCGGAGCAATCCCGGGACATGATCGACTTGCATACGAAGCACGGGTGCAAGGTGCATGTCGAGAAGACGTACAAGGTCGATGAGATTAATGACATGTTGGAGCATTACAAGAGTAAACAGTTCCAGGGCAGGGTATGCATGGTGTTCTAGACTACTGACATGTAGATCATGATGTACACACGGTGCTATGAATCATCAATCAAGCCAGAACTTACTTGTTACGGTGCCTCTGCTTCGCACACTTTCTCCGGATGGACGTTGATACTCTGGTCCTGCACGGTTTGTTCAGCGACTTGTCCATTCGCTTCACTCTTAGCCCGCTGCACTCTCATCTCACAATACCGAACGACAAAAACCCAACCCGCCATCCCGCAGATCAGGCCCAAACTCGTGCGGAACCCGACCCGATACTGCGGCGCATCGAGTACAGGATACGCGAACTGCTGGATGATGGTAGTCGTGGCGTTGCCAAAAGCATTCATCATAGCCAGCGTCATGGCCCGGACTTGTTTGTCTTTGCCGCAGAGCAGATTCGCCCAAGCCATGTACAGTGGACTCAACGGTCCGTCGCAGGCCGCGAGAAGGTAAGCGACGACATGCAATCCCGGTGGAATCTTCCAGGCCACCAGGCAAGCGGTGCCGAAGAGTTGTAGGGCGAGGATGAACATCGCTGCCGGTAGTCGGCGGCCTGTGGCGTCTGCCCAGATGTTGACGAGCATGACCATGACGACATTGAAGCCGTTGATGGCTGTCGGGATGTTGTTGATATCGTACAGGCTCCACTCACGAGCCGGGTCATTCTTCAGAAAAAGCTGGAATGCAGTGTTCCCGACCTTGCCTACGGTCGTCTGCCAGAACATCCAGAGTACGGTTAGAATGTAGAATTGCCACGAGGTCACGATGCGCTTGAGGACGCCCCAAGAGAAGCCGCCGACGGGTGCCCGGTCTTCTTCTGCGAGGCGCTCGATGCAGCGCTCCCGCTCGGTCTGAGACAAGTAAAAGGCTGTCGTCTTTTCCGGAGTGTCGGGGAAGAAGGCCAAGCCGTACAGGCCGATCACGATCGTGATGATGCCGTCGACCACGAAGGCCCAACGCCAGGCGGGCATGCCCTTGTAGCCGTTCATGCCGGCTAGGACACCCGAGAAGATGTAGCCTCCGAAGGCCGTGCCGACGTACGCCGAACAAGTAAAGATCGCAGTCCTCTTGCCGATCTCAGTGGCTTTGTACCACGAGCCGAGCACGTACTGGATGCCAACAAAAGAAGTCCCCTCTAGCAAGCCGAGAAAGAAGCGCAGGTAATAAAGCTGCTGTGGTGTCTTGACGGCATAAGTTCCAATCGTGATCAGACCCCAAGCGATCTCGCAGCCGGGAAGAACGTATCTCGGTGGGATCCAGGTAATGAGCAGGTTGCTCGGGATGCCTCCCAGGATCGATCCGATGTTCATGAGGGTCGTTGCGAGTGTGAACTCGTTGCCGTACATGGACAGGTCTTCTTTCATGCCGCTGACGTAGGCATTGCTGAGGTTGGCCTGGTCAAGCCATTTGGCGAAGTATCTGCGCTAGCTGCTTAGTCCTACTAGCTAGGATGTATTGGCAGTGATCGCAATAAACAAGTGTTAAGACTTACCCGAGGCAGCAGTAGGTCAGAATGAAGAAGTCGATCTTCGTAAGCAGTTTCTTCTCCTTCGCCGGCGTGCCATGTGGATACCACCTAAGAAGATCAGTCTCATGACGGCAATGGTGAGTGGTAGACTCCGACTTACCAGAAGAACTTCGGCTTGTCGATGCCGTAAGATGATCCAAATGCCTCCTTAAAGAAAGCCATGACCGGCGAGTACTGTCAGACGGACTCGGCTTTGTAGCGAGAAATTGAGAGGTTGCATTACCAAAATAGAGGTGACGATTGGATACCTTGTATCCTTCCTGCGAGTGGGTCAGTGTTATCAACTTGATCAAGACCTATCTACACGCTTATCGGTATCTGATGTCGGACGCAGATGATCCATACCTTGGCCGCTATCCACAATGCAAGATAGGCGAATGTTGGCCGATGCTTGCGAATAGACTGATAAGACTCTCGAGGATTCCGAGCAAGGTCGGCACAGAGTAGTCGATGTGAGAACCGCAGCCTCATTCGATACAAACCAATTCCAGCATGTCACAACGATCCGCCACAGCCACGCAGACTGTGCCGACAGTAGAAGGCGATGTCGTTTACTTCCACGCAGGCTCAGAATTGTCCTACCGCAAAATAAAGAACACTCCTATCGGCAAAGGCGGCTTCACCTCCATTCCCGTCATCGACATCTCGCAGATAGACTCGGCCTCACTCGACGACCGCAAGTCCATTGCTCGAAAGCTCTACGACGCTTGCTCAACTTCGGGATTCTTCTACATCGCCAATCACGGGGTATGTCTGACCAGACCGGTCGATCCAGTCACCTTCAAACAGATCGATGCTCACCGACTCGACGACAGGTCTCCGAGTCAGAACAAAAAGCAATCTTCGACGCCATGAGATCCTTCTTCGCTCTCGACCATGAGGCGAAAATGGACGCGCACATGCACAAGAATGCCGCCATGCGCGGCTATGAGCCCATGATGGAGACGCAGCTCGACCCGAGGACCAAAGGCGACATCAAAGAAGCTTTCACGATGGGCGATTGCGTCCTCGAGCCCGAACAGGACTACCGCGGCCGCACGGGCGAAGAGCCACCGGCTCACATCAAAAAGCCGCAAAACATCTGGCCCAAGTCGGCTCCATGGTTTAGGACTAGCATGTACCAGTACTACTCTGTGGTAATGCCCTTAGCTATGAAGCTTATGCGATGCTTTGCACTGGCCCTCCAAGATGACGAACGCGCTTTCGACCAGTACTTCAGGTTCCTTATCACTGGAGTTCGAGCACTGCATTACCCGCCTATGCCGCCGGACAGCGGTGCGAATGCCAACGGCCTTGGTGCACACGCCGATTTCAGCTGGCTCACGCTGGTTTTGCAAGACAGCATCGGTGGGCTCGAAGTGCTCAACAACCAGGGCGTCTGGATCGATGCTCCGCCCAAGCCGGGCACTTTTGTCTGTAATGTCGGACAGTTTCTGGAGAAGCAGACCAACGGCGTTTTCTCAGCTACAGTGCATCGCGTCAGGAACAAGACTGGAGAGCGGAGGTTCTCGATTCCTTTCTTTCTTACACCAGATTCTGGGGCAAAACTGCGGATCCTAAACTCTTGTCTCGATGTAGGCCAAGAGGAGCCGGAGCCCATTGATGTAGGCGACCTGTACATTCGCAGGATTTTGCCGGCGAGGAAGAAGCATCCGACGAGTATCAGGTACATCTCGACACCGGAGGAAGAGTGGCGGTATGACTTCTTGTACAGTGACTAGGCTATCGTATACGGTCGGATCCAGAAGTAGCGATAACAGTGAAATTTTTCCCTTTCTGCGAAGTCGTCGGACGCAGCTTTGTCAGCTCCTTCTCGATTCCCCTCAAGAGTATTCAAACTAAGGATTTAGTAGCGGCAATGTGGGCATCCGAGAACCATCTTTTGTGTGGTGGAAACAAACGTTCAGACTCCGTCACCTGCAGAGATTCTGCCGGGAGAGAGAGCTGGTTCTGCATCGTTGTCTGTGTTCGATGGATCGCTGGCTCTTACGCTTGTGAGTAGCGTTACGGGAGTTGGACGTTTTGCAACGTACCGCTGTAGCAGATCAAGGATCCTTCTATCTTTCGCTTTCTCGGCGAACGACAAGAGAATTTTGCTATCGCAACCCTTCACGTCCACAGAGGCGCCTTTGTTAAGCAGTAGCTTCACGAATCTTGATCCTCCCCATCTGATAGCTAAATAAAGTGGAGTCCGTCCATTGTCATCAAGGTGATCTATATTGGCGCCGTTTGCAATGAGTCGTTCGCCATTTGCAACTCTACCTTCCTGTGCGGCAAGATGCAAGGGACTTAAATCGCTGTGTCCCTTCGAATTGACATCCAAGCCTCTCTTAATGAACTCCTCAACGACATCGGCATTTGGACCCGCGGCAGCATCATGCAGTAGGTTGGGCGTTGCATCTTCATTCTTGTGATTGTCAGCCCCCTTATCAAGTTGCAAACGTACAATATCCAAGTGCCTGTGTTTGGTTGCAAGCTCGAGCGGCCTCTGAAGAGCTGCGTTGGGGCCTTTCTGGAGAAGATACTCGGCTATCTCTATCTTTCCTGCTCTCGATGCCAGACGCAGCAACTCGTTCAGACGGCTTTCGAATGCGTCTTTGTAGCCGAGATCCTCTTCAAAGAGGACCTGGATCACTGATGCATTGCCCGTCGTCACCGCCAGTCGCAACGCTCTGATCCCGTCGCGTTGTTGTTCTGTCTTATGGGCCCCAGCTGCGATAAGAAATATCATCGCTTCTTTATGCCCTGATATGGCAGCTTTGTGGAAAACATTCCGACCTGAGCGGTCACGCGGGAGATTGTTTGCTCTTTGCCAAAGATATTGCACTACTGGCACATGACCGTAAGCTGCAGCGGTGTGAAGTGGTGAGCCGCCCGTCAAGTCAGGAATGTCAACTGATGCGCCTGCGTCGACCAGTGCTGCCACCTTGTCTTCCTGTCCTGTCATTGCCGCATAATGGAGGGCTGTTGCTCCGTCTCGCGCTCTGATGTCAAGCTCTGCACCCTGACCTATCAAGATGTGGACTCCATGCCTGCTTGGAAAGCGTCCATCGATGATGAAACAGGTGTAATGCAACGCTGTCCGCCTGAGGAGATCCTGGGCGTTGACCTCGTACTGTACGGCGAGTTGTACCGCAAGTAAGGCATACAGCTCGCTTCTCAACGCAGCGTGATGCGTCGCCGTTCGGTGAAGGACGTCTCTCGAGTCCATATGTGGGGCTTGATCCTTCGTTCGGAAGTCCGGTATATCTTCATCAGCATAATAACCTGTGCCAGACAGTGTGAGGCTGACCATTCCGGCGTTTCTCTCGATTGGGATCCGCAAGGTAGGGTCGATGTTCTCGAGCTCTTTTCGAAGTCTAGAACGCAAATCTCGCAGATATTCACTAGAAACTCCAAAATCATTAGGAAAGTCAAAATCGAATGGCGTCTTCAACTCGAGAATTCGATCAATGAGTCTGTGATACTCAATCAAATTTGCAGTCGCCTTCTCAATGACTGCAATCTGCGTTCCGAACGTCGTAGTTGCTAGCCGAGAGAGCCATATGAGGTCGTCGCCGGCTTCTTGCCATCGTCGCGATTGCTCATTTCGTTTCGAGTTCTGGAATGCAAAGCTGATCACTGCGTCGACGCCCGGCAGCCTGTTTCCCACACTCAGCGGAGTGATAACACTGAGGTAGATTTGATCCAGATCTCCGAGTCCGGTGTTATGGACGTCTTGGATCATTTTCGAAAGATGACTGTTTCGAAGCGAAAACACTTTCCAACTTGTGTCATTTGGATTGCCATTAATTTGGATGTTCTCGGCTTCTCCTGGGACGGGCATGGCCAAGGTCCTAGCTACAGCCCGCATGAATGCTGAAAACAAGTCCATGGCGTACAACGTGCTGAGAGTTTGGCGTGATTCTGTGATCAATAGCACAGGAGTTTCGACCTTCTGATCTTCGGACCCCTGTGTATCACTCTCGACAGCTGGAACAATATTGCTGAAAGCATCACCAGCATGACTTTTGCAGGGTTTTTCGTGCGTATCGTCGTTCATATCTTCTTCGTCGCTGTCGGCGTGGGATTCATAGTCGTCATGGACGTCACTTTCGAACCCGTTGTCGTTCAGATCCAAGTATTGGAGCTCGTCTGTGTACTCGCCGTCTTCCTCTTCAAGCTGAGCGGAACCGACAACTCTGTTTTTGCCTACGCGTCGCGCTCTGCGTAGCGGGCCAATCTTCTTTGCTCCAAGTTTGAAGATCTTGAGTATCTCTCTTGGGATCCATCATTGGATGCCTCGGGCAAGGCTTGGAGTGTGCTGACCCAAGATCCACAAGCTTTGCCTTGCTGTCGTTCCCCTTGAGCGCAGCCAGTCGTCGTCTGCTCCTGGGGGATTTCGAGGAGTGTCTCCGTCTTTCGACTCGGATGGGCTGTTGTCCTCGGGTTCAGAACCTCCTGACTCTCCACGATCCACCGAGGATAGCCACAACTAAAGTATCGCTTCGATGGCAGTTGCGTTCACTTCCCATCCACCGATTCCTCGCCAAAGAATAACGCTGATGGGCTGGACTTGGGCTCCCATACAAAGCGTTTCGAGTGTCCAGACGAATTCTTGTATGCCGAGTGGGAGGCATTTGTTGAGGTTTTCCAGGGCACACTCGATGGCTCTTGCGAGAGAGATTGCTTCCTCAGAGGCATGGCCGCGCCAGTTCGCGAGGCGAGCGAGCTATTTGCGTGCTCCCATCACCATCTGCGCGTCTGGATTGATACTCTCTTTTATCGACGGAACTTTTGGTTGCGTCTGCTCGGGAGATGCTGGAGATGAAGTGCTACTGCGGGCATCGTTCGAATCGCTGCTCTGCTGTGCGCCCTTCCGAGGTATCAAGGTCGACTCTCCGCCAGTGATGATGATCCAGTCGTTCGTACATTGTGTCAGCCCGTTCGGCGTCTTGTCGCTGGGGCTGCCCATGTTGCTCCGTGCACCACTCCAAACTTGTCGATCGACCTCTCCTAGCGTTTTGAAGAATGAGTCCAGCTCGAATCCAGATGGTAAAGGTTCGAAAGCGGGCGATCTCGCGAGTCCACGACGGACCCAGGCCTTGACACCGACCATCACGAGAACAGCGCCCAGCTGCGCCACAGAAGCAGACCAGTGCATTCCCCTTAGGCCAACAAATTGCAGTACGAAACCGCACAGTGCAACAGCCGTTCCAGATATTGTGATTAGCTGAAGGAACGCGGAAGGGTCGTCGATGTCGGCCGAGCGAGCGCCTACGGCATCAGTCTTGCTAGAACGCTGCATCCGTCTGGATGTGGTGATCGTCTGCCGGTCGTCCTTGGGATACACCATGCAGGATTCGAAAACCTGATCACTCACTGTTTTCGTTTGCTGCAGCCAGACAATCCGAGTCTTCCACTCATCGGCCGCTTCGTACCTGTTTTCATCCGTGCTGCTCTCCACAACGTAGCTGCACAGAAGCATCCCGAAGACCAAGACGATTGTTCCGACCGCAGTACAGGGGTATGCGTAGTTTTCGATTGGCTTGTCGTCTTTCCGGAACTTGAGCGTTGGATGATACGTAGCGAGCCCGGAGTACATGAGGACTCCAAGCTGAAGGATTGTTCCGAAAGCGGCAAAAATCCAGAGCTCCCATCCTCTCGCCGGCGGGTGGCAGTTGAGTAAGATGTTCGGTGAGTCACCAGCCTTGTCCCGGGTAATGCAGATTTTGTGGAGTCGTCCTTTCGGCTTCTGAGTCTCCGGTGGTGATGCAGCGGTGTCGGGGGATGATCCTTGAGAACGACACAGCGGAACAGCATCAGGCCTCGGAGTAGCTTGTTCTCCGTCGCCAATGGGCTCTAGCAGGCCGCCCGATTGTCCAGAGTGTTGCGTAGGCTCAAGGTCGGGAGCTGGTTCGTTTGTCTTGGTCTCGGGGTCTTCACGGAGTGGTCAGTGTCTAGAAACATGACAGCCGCAGCAACGCAAATAAACGAGGTCAACTCACCAAGCTTCTTGATGTAGCTTTTCTCGATTGCTTCCTCCAACTCCAACACCTCGATCGTCGGGCTTGCCTGGCCGTTTGACGGCGCATCATCGGTGTACTGGAGCAAGCAAATGAACTCCACGACTGGAGCCAGACCCATGCACCGGACCACTTCTTGACCATTCCAGACCTCGCAGACTTCCTTGGACGTAGACGACATCAGCTCGGCTTCAGACACTGCCAGGTTTTCTCGGGCTCTCCCGATAACTGCCCTGAGCCAGGAAGGGCCACCGACTCGAATGGCAGCAACAATAGCAGTAACGATGCCGAGCGGAGCCATAGCCAGGATGATGTTGTCGGCCCAACCCATGAGTTGGCTCATAAACTGCATAGTCACCCGTTCGCCGAAGAGAGCAAGCAAGCTGTTGAGAGTTGTGTCAGGAGCGTGTTGCCTGTATATGTGTCGAGGTACTCACGGTGCCAGATCGGAGAACAGATTGTTCGAGAAGTCATCTCCATCGTCGGCGGCGAGGCATGCGTAGACCAGTGTGGCGGAAAAGAGCCAACGGGTGATGGAAGGCATGGTGTTTACCATTGGTGGGTAGTGGAGACGTCGAACCGGAAACGAATAGACTCGGTATGACTAGACACTCAAAACTGCTGCTGCCAAACGGATTCCGCCGCGAGCGGTCCTTGCAAGACTAGATCTCGTAGATGTTGCAACCTTCTCAAGACTCGGCAGAGAAATCTTTTCTCTTGTTAGAATCAACCCGCGACGCAACGCCGTCTGTGTGCGTTGTTCGCTCCACCTCCAGCCGACAGAAGCGAGCGCTACTGCGGAGCCAGCTCCAGATATCAAACGCACAGATCGAGGAGCGCGTAGCGTTGGGTGCTGTCATGGTATGCGACTGCTCGACAGTTGGGGCGGCGCCACGTCTGCATCACAACGGTGCAGCGGCATTAGCGAACGCATATCACATTACTTCCAAGGACAGAATCATCGTGCCATCCACAACACAAGGAACAATCTCTGTCGCTTAGTTGTCTAGGCGCTGGAAGTCATCATTTTGCAGTATTTTCCATAGTAACGCGAAGCTGACCGTTCGTATCCATAAGTTGTGTGGTGGCGAGAAAGATGGCGTCGCTCTTGACGCGCTGATTTTACGCCTGATTCTAGTCTCACACAGTGTCTGATGTCCGTCTTCCATTGCCTTTGCGTATCGGAATTGCCCAGCTTTCATATTCCTTCGGTTCCGACTATTGCGGCTCATGGAAGAACGCTGTCGCTTCGGCGAGGTTGATGGCCTGCTTGCAGCTGTCGATTGTAACCACTTTGTACCCCATTGTTCGAGGCCATCACTTCCGGCCATGGTGATCGACTGTCCATGCTTTGGGTCCAATGCGCCGCAGACTATTGCGCCGTCGCAAAAGAGCGTTGTCGCCTGCTCCCAGGGTTCTTCGACGCGGCGAGGCCGGCGTGCCCTGCGTTTTTCTACATGGCTCTCAACTCCACCCGCCAGTCTTTTACTCGTAGCCTAGCCTGTTTGTGCTCAATGCGCCGCGACGGCCTTCGACGTCGACACTAGCTTTCCTCGCCTTTGTACCCAGATCCGGCGGCAACCCGCGCCTTTTAAGGACCTGATCGTGCTATTGCAGATTCGTGCACGACTTGGAGTAGCCGGCGGCTGTAACCTGAAAAAGGACGTCGTACGCTTCGAGGCCGGATACGTCGTTTGAGTGTGATGCGTCCGGCAACGCGTCTTCCGAGAGATGGAGTCGAGTATTCTGGCGTGCGTGAGCTGCTGGGATGTGAGTGCGAGTACGCATGCGTTGTTAAAGATTGGGTGAAAGAGACTAGAGAGTCGATGGAAGAGATGGCCGGAGAAAGGTCAGATGCGAGATATGTCGCACTTGACACGCGCTGTCGACCTCTCGTAGCGAACTTTACCTGCTTTTGCCGAATAACGAGTGCGCCCAGTACATGTACTGTATCGTTAACGCGCACCGAGACCAATGTTATGTTACGAGGCAACGAGGGCAGTCCCACGGAGATTGGCGTCATGTCGACGCAGCGGGTTAGGGTTAGCAATTGACATCTCACATCGCATCGGACAAGACTTAATGTCTTATACTCGACAAAGCTTTAGAGAACAAGGTTATCCAAGGTGTTCAGATTCCTCTAGCTGTAAAGCTCCACCGAGAATGGTATCTCTGTTTTATGTTTTCAATTCGTGTATCTCCCCGATACTGCTCATGCCTCCCTTGTAATCTCTCCTCGTGACGAGATCCATGAGCTGCACGTCGAGCACGCATTTCAAAGTCACGCTGTGAAATCGGTCGAACATGGCGCTGTCGCCACGGCAGTCCCACATGAGCTTGAGGATCGACGAAGACTCGAAGATGGACCTAAGGCTGATTTGTTGGTCCTCTGCCATTGAGATACTCGTGCTGAAGACGGGGCCACCGAGCTTCTTGAAGTCGATGATGTACACCTTCTTGGCAGCGTGCACCAAAATCTGCAACAGCGAGATCTCGCCTTCGGTGTCCACCGAGAGAGCCGGCTCGGAAGGACGAGAGGACGATGCCGAGCCGATGACAATGCAAGCCTCCATCACGCGAAGCATCCCCTTGAGAGCCTCCTCAGAGTCGACAAAGAAGAGCTCGTAAACGGGTGCAACGTAAGCACCGTGGAGCGCGATTCTCTGAATCTCCCTCGGATCGAGACTTTGCTGCTTCACAATGCGCTCGCGAAGACTTGCGAACTTCTCCTCGACCTTATCCAGTCCGTACCTGACGTAGATGGTCTTGTCAGGCATGAACTTGTGGATCGTTTGATCCATCCTCGTAAGAACGTTAAGGATTTGGTCGGCTTGTAAGTAGAACTTTGCCTCTGCATCGCCGATTGTAGTAGGGTCGAGAGAGAGGTCGCGTGTCTCGATAGCGAGGTCGGCCATCTGGACGCAGGCTTCGTGGCTATACTTAAGGTTCGAGTCGCTGTTGGGGGGATCGGAGTGTTGCGGCATGTTAGGCATCTCGGTAGCTTCGACGACGGGGAGCTTTACGATCGGCTTCTTAGTGGGCATCTCGCGGATGATCTCCTAGATGTAGTCGGACGAAGGCTGCGGTCTGGCTGGCGTCATGGCTATGGCTCCGGAGGGCTGGACGGGCCTCGTATTGGTGAAGAACCCGTAACCCTCGGTGCTGTCCATGTTGGGCCTCGGGCCACTAGTGAAGCCGTACTTATGGATGATGGCCGGCGCGATCGAGGGCGCGGAAGCCCGGTCGAGCCTCTCGTTGAGGAACTTAAGCTTATGGGCCTGAGTGTTGTTCATGCTGTCCATATAGTTCATGTTGGCGGGCATGATGGAAGTAGAGAGAGAGAGTTTTTCGTGGGAAGTGATCAAGGTGATCGAGTTTGTGTGAGTGTATGTAGCGGGTGGAAAGACTGCTAGACTGCTGGAGGCTTGTGTTAGTCGAGAATCTTGATTTTGGGGATTGATGTTTCCATACCTTTGAGTCGAGCTGTGTGTTGAGGTGGAGTAGAACATGAAAGAATCCAAGTAAGAGAGGAGAAGGTAGTTGATGTATCCAAGAAGAAAGTCTTGAAGAGGAAAGTCGTAGAGTGAGAAAGTCGAGAGTGTTCAGTAGGAAAGTCGTAAACTAAGAATGTCGATCGTTTCGAGTTGCAGTGCTGGTTGGTCGGTGTTCTCAGAATCTCAAGAACCCAAAAAGCCTTTGTAGACGTCGCAGAGTCGCACGCACCAGATGCACGAGCTCCAACGTAGTACAAGCAATCACTTGACCAATTAGGCAGCCCTCTCACATGCCGACTAGTTTGTATTTTCACATGATCAGGCGGCAGGGAGCGAGCGAGCCTTCAGCCGCAGCGTTTCACAAGGTGGCTGGTAGTTGTCGTTCACTCGTTCACTCACGTGCTCAGCCGGTGAGCACGTGGACGGGAGGCTAGCCTTGTAGCCATGTGACTAATAACCGGCGGCATAGAAGCACGTAGAAGCTATATCCACTTAGTTTCACAAGCTTTTCATGATGGCTGGCTGGCTGGGAAGTTGCGTTCACTTACCGTCTGAAGTCGCAAGCACGGATCCTGTCGTCGAGTAGATGATATGAAAGAAGCCACCGCGCCCCTGTACATGGATAATGTAGCCATGTGCCAGAGATCCGGTGGCACATCAGCTGCATGGACGTCGATTTAATTTTTCCTTTCGATCAGTTTCCTAGAGAGTCAGGTTATTGATACATGTCTCAATCTTAAGCCCAGCACGTGTGTTTGCTATCAGCGGATTGTCAGCAGACTTTTTTGCCATTGTGACTAGACAAGAATGGTGATCGGATAATAGAAAACTCGTGGGCCGGCTTAGGTGAATAGACTTGCCGTTCATTAGGAGCAACAATAAAGGAGAAGCAAACAAGCACAGCCAAACATCACCATCGGCTTCGGCTCCTTCTCCCTTGTATTCCATTCCAACCCCATTCTTACACGTTCTTCAAATCGATGCAGCACCTCTCATACGTTCTCCACCCTCGTGCGAGTCTCCGTTGCGTCCAAGGTACCAACCGAACGACTGTATCTGCCTGTCGCCGTCGCGGCCGCAACCAACGACGCCCCGCCCGCCAGCCAAGACATCAGAACAGCCCTACCTCTCCCTCTCTCTCTCTCTCTCTCTCTCTCTCTCTCTCTCTCTCTCTTTCTCCGCATCCGCGCTCCGTCCAGCTCGCGTGATCAATCCTAAGAGCAGTTCGCGATGTCATCCCGGCTCACGTCGTGCGGGTTACACCCGTTCCCCTGCTTGTAACAAGGGTAGGCCTATCAAAGCAAGGTAAGCGACTGAACCAGCCCACACGTGTAAGCTTTCGTGGCGGCGTATATACGAAGAATAGAAGGGAAAAAAAAACAGAATCGAAAGCGGGGAATGTGTCTGTGTGTGTACTGCGTGTATTACTAACCTCGCTGCATCTCCTATCCGTGTAATTACCCGGCTCTAGGGTCAATCAGCAGGAGCCGTGCGGGAATTCGGGGTCGTGGTGTAGTGTCTCTGGCGTGTTGCAGTTCTGTAGGCAGGGCGCGGTTTTGTTAGCTGGGTGAATTTGGGTTGGGTTGGTTAGGCGGTTGTTGAGAGAGGGCTGAAGGGTTTTGGGGGATGGGGATGGGGATAGGAATGGAAGGGTTGAGCATGTGTATAGGTAGGTATGCTCTACATACCCAGTACTGAGCGTAGGCGGAAGAGGCGGCGAGGGCCGAGAGGATCAGGATGATATTCATCGTTTTTGGGGATTGTCAGGTGTTTTTGTTCTGATGTTGGGAAGGAATCGATCGGTTGATCGGTTGATCCGGTTGAAGGCCAGCTTCCCTCCTACTTATTATTACGTGCATTGTTCTGCGAGGCAAATTTGTTTCACGCTTCCGCAGCTTCCTCGGAAAGAAAGGTATGCAGCTACACAGTCAGACTATACGATTGAACGCACGAACGAGGCATACCTAACGTCTGTTATCATTCTACAGAAACGATTCTGCCCAAGCTTCGCGCGCAAGGCAGTCCGCGTAACTAAACCCTAAGCAAAAAAATGAGTAAGCGAAAACTCAAAAAAAATGGGGATGACCCAGATCAAGTGCCCGAGAGAGTTCCCACATTCCAACCAACGACCCTACTCACAAATTCCTACCACCCTACCCTTACCTCCCAACTTTACTCTCAACCAACTCGCGATAAATCCTCTTCAACTCCCCCACATCCCCCCTCAACTCCCCGACCTCCTCCTCCTTCTCCCCCACCATTTGAAGACAAGCCTCATACCGCGCCTTGACCTGACTCAATTCTTTTTGCGCGGCCGCCAACTGACCATCTTCGGCCCTCTTGCCCTGCAACTCCCTCATCAGCCCCACGATTTCGTCTCGCGCTTCATCCCGCTGCCTCCCCAAGCGCGCCAACTCATCCTTATGAGCAGCCTTCTCTGATTCCAGCCGGCGGACAGCAGCGCTCATCCTCTCGACGAGTTGCACGCTCGGCCCCGCGCCAGCCGTAGACGTACTCACCAGATCATTAATCGTGCTGCCCCCGCGGTGCGGAAAGTGGGTTTCGGTATAAGTCTGACTCCGAGCCATATCCGCATCGTCCTCGGGGACTTCGATGCTGGGTGTAGGCGGTAGACTAGCGTTGGTGAAATTCAGCATGCTCTCTTGCCTGCTGAGCGAAGGCGAGGAAGTTTCGCGGTTCGGCGTGCCTGGGGCTGGGAGGTTTGGAGTCGGGAAGCCGGAGCTGCGGCGCGAAGAGGAAGTGGGGCGGTGTTCGGGGAGGTGGACTTGGAGGGCGCTGAGGTCGGTTACGTTTAGGCCACCTGTTCTACTGCTTGAGGGGCGGCTTCGGGGGTCGACGTGGGAGGAGAATTTGCGGTGGGAGGAGGAAGATGTGGAGGAATTTTGGTGGCGCTGCTGCTGCTGCTGCTGCTGCTGCCCCCAGCGAGCTTTCTCGTCTTCGAGGCGGGAAGCGAATTCCGACTCCCAGATGCGGCGCTGGTGGTCTTGGTCGGCTCTGGCGTCGGCAAGGGCGGCGTCTGCTTGCTCGAAGGCCTTGCGTAGAGATGCGAGTTCGTCGCGGCAGGTGCGGAGGTCGGAGTTGAGGGTCGAGATCTGTTCACTTGATGCTTCGAGCTCGTCTTCGGCTCTGCGGTTCTTGTTTGCGGCGTCCCGGGCTTTCTTCCGGATGTCTGCTTCGCGTTTTGTGGCTTCGTCTCGTTCTTGCTCGAGGGCAGAGAGGCGGGCGTTTAGAGAACCTTCGATTGTTTCCCAGTTACCTTTTGCGAGGCTGTATTGGCTTTGGAGTTGTTCGACTTGGCGTAATAGTTTTAGACTTCCTTCGCTGGAGACACCGCCTTCTGAGCTTGCCTCTTCGGCTCGCGCGCGCATGGCTTCGAGTCGTGAGTCTAGACTAGCGATCTCGTTCTTGAGCTCGACTTCCTTGACGCTGAACCGTTCGCGCTGTCTGTCCAACTCGTCTTTCAATTTTCGAGTCTCTGACTTGGCACGGTCTTCGGCTAGCTGCTTCTCGATCGTTGCATCTTCGAGTGCGTTTTCTAGTTCTGCGACTCGATTTCTGTCGACTTCGGTGGCTTTAGACTGCGCTTCCTGCTGTGCTGTCTTGACTTTCTGCTCGGTCTCCTTCAGTTGTGTTGTCAGGGTTCTGATCAACTCAGCAGCCCGTTCGCGGTCCACTTTCATCTCATCGACCTGTTTCTCAATAACCGCGATCTGCCTGACTTTTTCGTTCGCCTGCCGTTCGGCAGCCTCGGCGCGTCTCAGCTTCTGCTTCAAATCGACTTCCGATCTCTCAACGCGATCGAGTTTTTTCCTCAGTTCTGCATTGCTCTTCTCATCTTCTGCCGTCTTCGCCCGTAGCTTCTTGATCGTCTGCAAATGCCGCAACTCAGTCTTGCTCAGCTTCTCTCCCTCTTCCATCAGCAGTGCTATCCGCTCGTCCTTTTCGGCATTCTTTGCCTCCAAGCTCCCACTCGCGGCAGAGGCGTTTGCTTCTTTCGCCGCAGCCACGGTTTCCTTGGCGAGATATTGTAGCTTTGCTTGCAGCGCGTCGATGCGTTCCAGATGCGCGTGCATTTCTTCTTGTCGCTGCTTCTCGGCTCTCTCGTGGTCGGCTCGCATTTGTGACATTTCCGCTTCTAGCTCGGAAGTGCTTTTGCCTGTTGTGTTGGTGCCATCTGGCAAGTCGGATGAAGGCCGCGAGGAGAGAGAGTCGGCAAGAGCTGGCGTGTCCAGAGAGGGTCGAGTGCTGCTTTCCGTAGAGATGCGTGCGGGATTGATAGGTAGGCCCGAGCTGAGAAGCGTAGAGGGCGCAGTCGGCCCAGCCGTAGGTGTCTCCTCTACGTACGGTGGTTGAATGTCCTGGCCAATCTCCTTCGCATTCTCACTCTCCTCCTCTTTCTGAACCTTTGGCGCTTCTTTCTCAGACACAGGAACCGGCTCCTTGACATCGCGAGTCGCATCGCTGCTAGGCCTTGGACTCCCACCATCACTCCCCACCGCAGGGCTCCCCACTCTCGAAGGTACCTCGCTGGACAGCGCGCTTCCTCCTTCTAGGTTCTTCTTTGCAGTCGCTCTAGCCAATCTTTCTGCCAGCCTGTCATTGCCCGATCGTGTTCTTGAGCCATCCTGTGAAGCTCTCGGAGCGCTGGCAGGAGTCGAAGTCCCCGATCCCGCTCTTTGTCTGGCTTTGCCATCTTTCTGTGCCTGCTCCGCGAGGCGTTGCTTAGCGGCAGGGTCTGTCTCGTCGGCGAGGATGGTGTCTAGGCGGGACTCGAGATTGGAGATGGCGCCTGTGAACATGGAGCCCCAGCCTCCGCCGGTGGCCTTCTTTGGGCCTGATTTTCCGGTGTTGGACATGGTGGGTGGAGTGTTGTTCAAAATGCTCGGTTGTATTGGTAGGTGTTATGTTGAAGGTGTATTGAATGGGAGATTGCTTCAGCCGGACTGGTTATTTCTTCCGGCGCCGCATCGCAGGGCTGGGCCTATTGGAGACATTCGAAAGCAGGCGACATTGATTCGAAAGGTCAGACGGTAGGTAGTGTTGGGTGGTGTGATGTGTGTACTGTCTGGAGTTACGTGGTTGGAGCGCGCAAGGTGAAGCTCTCGGCACCGAAAAGGCCGAAGATGCGAGATGCTTCACAAAGTGAGAGCTTCACGACGTGACCCTCCAAATATTGATTAATACATGGAAGTATCCATCATGTCTGAAATCAACGCATACATAGGTCAGCGACTGAGTCTAAAGAGTCAGACATGCACCGTCCGCTACATCGGTCCAGTGGCAGACAAGCAAGGCCAATGGCTGGGAGTCGAATGGGACGACGCCTCGAGGGGCAAACACGACGGAACGCATCAAGGTGTTGGCTACTTCAAGTGTAGGTTGGTCTTGTTGTTCTTCTCAGAACATCTCTTTCTCTCTCTTTTACACGGCTGATACTCACCGCCAGGCAGAAGCAAATCGCCCACAGCCGCCTCTTTCCTACGCCCCAAGCAAACCTGGGACGAACCAAGAACCTTCCTGCAGGCGCTGCGAGAAAAGTACATCTCGCCGGAAGAGGCCAGCAACACATCAATAGTGTACATCTCTGGCAAATACGCCGAAGAAGTCGGCCTGGAGAAGCTGGCCAAACGACAGGCTCAGTTGCTCGGTATCCACACGCTGGTGCTTGATCGCATGTGCATCCGCTACGGCGAGGGCGACGACGAGGCCGACCGCTCTGTCGCTGAGTTATGCGCTAATATCACGACCCTGGATCTCGGTGGCAATCTCTTTGAGACGTGGGATGAGATACTCCTCCTCGCACGTCTGTTTCCGATGCTGCATTCTTTGACCTTGGATGGTAATCGTCTCAGCAATACCGTCTCTACACGTCCGTCTGCTCTACCAAACATACCCTACCTAGGCCTTGCCAACACTCTCCTCGGACCCGCAGAGATAGCCTCAATAGCCTCGTCTGTCCCGGAGCTGCAGACACTCATCCTCACAAACAACGAGCTGGAAGCCTGGTCACCCAACCCCGAAACCACCCTCCCCGCAACCGTCCACTCCATCGACCTCTCCAAAAACGACTTCACCACCCTCAGCTCCCTATCAGGAATCCTCACCCTCCCAAACCTGCACACTCTCATCCTGAAATCCAACAAAATCGGCTCTTCCCACCACCAACCGCAACCGCAACCCAGCCCAGCACCTCTATCTCCAACCCTCAAAACCCTCGACCTCCGCACAAACCTCATCCCCTCCTTCAACCCCCACATCACCACCCTCCCCACGCTCTTCCCCCTCCTACAAAACCTCCTCATCGCCTCCAACCCGCTCTACGCAGACCTCACTTCCGCCGATAACACCCCCCTAACAAGCGAGGACGGCTACACCTTGACCCTAGCCCGGCTTCCGCAGCTGCAGACGCTGAATTACAGCACCGTCACGGACAAAGAGCGTCTCAATGCCGAGACTTACTACCTAGGTCAGATTGCAAGGGAATTGGCGAAGGCGACGACGAAGGAGGGGCGGCAGGGGGTGTTGGCGAACCATCCGAGATGGGCGGAGTTGTGTGAGGAGTATGGCGAGCCTGTTGTCACTGGTCTCAGGACTGAGGGCGAGCTTGATCCGGCGAGTTTGGGGGCGAGATTGGTGCAGGTCACGTTTTATGTTCCTGCTGCTGCTGCTTCGACACAAGCTGCAGCGCCAGCCAAACACTTCGAGGAGGGATATACGTGGATGCAATCCATCCCGCGCTCAGCAAGCGTGTACTCCCTCCTCGGTCGGGTTGGCGAGAGGCTTAACGTCATGCCGCTAGGGTTGAGGTTGGTGTGGGAGACGGGGGAGAGGGATCCTGTGGGACAAGCTTCGGGGGGGACGGGAGATGGGCCTGAGTATTGGGATAGTAGTGATGAGGAGGATGAGGATGTGAGTAATGGGGAGTGGGTGGCGAGAGAAGTCGAGTTGGCTGCTGGGACGAGAGCCGTGGGGAGTTATCTTGAGGGGAGTGGGGGGAGGGTGAGGGTTGAGTTCATTGAACAGACTTCATGAGAGAGTAGGAGTGAGAATCGTGAGAATCTTCCGAAAATGCGGATTCTGATCTGCCAAGTACCTAGGGAGGGAAGAGTCACACCAATACCTTTCGTGGTCGAAAGAGAAGAGAAAAAGAGAAAAGCAAACTTGAAATTCCACCAAACTCACAACAATATACGTGCAACACGACACAATTGCATCACATTGCACCAAACCCTTTCACCTATAGATAAAGTCACTTCAAACCCGCCTCCCCATATGAATACTCCTCCAAACCTCCTCCTCATCCCTAACCAGAACCCTCCACCCCTCCTTCTGCCACAACCTCTCCGCGCCCGGCAAAAAGGGGTGAGTGTGCAAATACATATACCTCACCCCATCTTCTCTAGCCAGATCGACCAAAGCCCTAATCAACTTTGTCGCAATCCCGCGATTCCTCATCTCAGGCGAAACGAATAATCGCACCACTTCGACGACCTCTCCCGTCCATTTGTCGGCATGGCCGTCTGGATCAGCAGCATCGGAATCGGCATTGCTAGCCTCATCGCTGCCCAGGAATTGCAGTTCGGGGGTGTGGGCAAAGCGTCTGTCATATTTCCGAAACGCGATCAATCCGGCAACAGGCTCCTCGGGCGTCGAAGCGACGAGCAGGCGGCCGTTAGGGTGGGAGTAAGTTTCTCTGAAAGTCGCTTCGTCCGGGTGAGGGCGTGAGGTGAGGTGGCCGAAGAGGGAGGTCCAGGCGCGCAGGGCTGGGGCGTGGGCTGGGGCTGGGTCGGGGAGGAGGGAGATTGAGATCTCGGTGGCGGTATCATTGCTGTGGTTGGAGGTTGACGGGGTGGACTGGCCGCCGGGTAGTAGGATTGTTGTTGCTGTTGTTGATGACGTCGATGTTGCTGGATGGGTATCTGTTGTTGTTGTTGTGGTAGACATTTTTTAGACGGGGCAAGTGTGATGTGGCTTGTTCCCGTTTCGTTTTCCCTTTCTTTTCCGAAAGATAGTAGAGGATAATCAATGCTAAGTTTCTTACCTTTTCGTCCACATGTACTTACATGGCTTACTTGGATCCTGTATCATAGCAATTTCGCCGAATTACATGTAGACGGATGTGTCGGGGCTCGGATATCGGAGAGGAGAGTGAAGTGGAGTGGAGTTGTTTATCAGTTCGAGTGTGTCACAATTGGTTTGGTTCGTTCTTTAGCGGGCTTGGCTTGGATCTTGAAGATTAGACTGCATTTTCACCAACATCATTAACATCACCTCGTCACCAACACCAGCAAATCTTGGTGATATCACTATGCCATCAGTCTTAACATCTGGTGATTGTAAGCCCTCATGCACAGGTCGGCTATTGTGTATAGTACTCGGAGGAGCAGTCGGCGACGACCATCGGCGCCGGACCGAGACATGCTCCATCGCCTGACCTCGGATGATTGCAATAGAAACGAGCTCGTCCTGGTCCTATGATATGAGATGAACATCATGATTAGGATGTCTCGTCATTCGCGACCCGCGAGGGATTCCGCTGACTCGTCGCCACCACCACCACCACCACCATGAAAGTAGGTGAACATCGTCTGGCCCCATTGCTCAAAACTCACATCTAACCGCAACAAATCATATCCGCCACCCTAATCGCCCTGGCCAACCTAAGCCAATGCCTAGTCACAGACATCCCAACCCTCAACGGCCCCATCCCACCAACCAACCTCGCCAACATCAAGTTCGGCAAAGACGCGAACGAGCGAATTCCAACACCCAGGAATCTGGCACTCCCACGAAGACCTCGAGCGCATGCGCAATGGCGTCCCCCAAAACCAAGCTCCATGGACATCCGCCTTCCAAAAACTTCAGCGCAGACTCCTACTCCCTCTCAAGCTACACCATGCAAGGCCCCAAACCCATCATCTCCCGCGGCACCATCTCAAACTATACCAGCTTAACCAACGACGCCCGCGCCGCCTGGCAGAACGCCATGATGTGGTACATCACCCGCGACCAAGCCCACTGGGACAAATCAACTGTGATCCTCGACCAATGGGGCTCGGACTTAACCAGCATCATCGGCACAGACAGGAGTCTCCTCGTCGGGCTCGACGGGCAGTTCTTCGTCAACGCCGCCGAGATCATGCGCTGGGAGGGCAACTGGACCGAAGCTGACGCCTCGTGGAAGGGCGGCAAAGGCTTCTCGGTCCAGGGGATGGTGGGGAGGAGGCGGGGAGGAGGCGGGGATGATGGTCGAAGAGGTCCTTGGACCTCTTCCACCACCTCCTCGCCGACGACACACCACCTGCGAAGCGATTTATACCCGCGGAGCGATTGAACCCTACGCATCGGATAATGCTAGGGGCGCGTCGTCGCGGTCGGGCGTACAGAAGTCGGTCGAGTCGAGTAGGAAGAAAGGTACCTAGTAGAGCGTGTTGTGCATTATTGGAGATTAATCAGGAGAGATTCCAAGAGTACCCGATGCTGAGAGCGAAGCAATACCTTGACGGCTGGCCGTATGTGAGCAAGCAGAACTCTCTTTTCCGGGCATTGGCAACTGTTATTTTTCCTGCAACCTCGCTTGGATCAGAACGCGGGCAATAAGGCTCGGCCCAGACGGGGTCGCTCCAGTTGGTCAAGTCCTGCGAGTGAACCCAGGACATGCGCGGCCATACTTTGGCGACGGGGTCGTAGGTCCATCTGGTCATGGAGGTGAGGTAGAAGGTGCCGTTGGTGTGGGAGAGGGTGGGGGCCAGGCGCCTTTGGGGGGTTAGCTTGGTCAAGGTGATACACTGAGACTGAGTGGACATATCACAGCTCGACCAGCTTGAGAGGTACATCCAAACTCGAACTCAGCTAGGTGTCAATAGAGACTCACCGGCAGCCGGCTGACGCGGGGACACCATACAGTTGGATCTGAGACGGTCTGGTCAAAGCGTGTGAGAACAAGTCCCAATTCGAGAGGTCTCGCAACTCTTTATCCCGGTTGGTTAGTGTGCTGCCCTGTCATCTGACCTCACTTGCATGGTTTTGCAGCTTCTCGGATCGTCAGCCATCTCGTCTTGCCATCACCTTTGAGCATGGCGCGTCGACAGTCGGCGCTCTGTCATTGACCTCGATCCGCTGGACACACTGCCAAAAAAAAATGTGGAAGGGAGGCTCTGCGTTCTGAAAAACAGTCTCAATGCCACGTACCGACGGCCCACCGCGCCGCGAGCGACAGCGCGTACACGCACAAGCACAAGCAGACGCCACCGATGAAGAATTCGAGACCCAGGAGCGACAAGGCAATCAAGATCACAGCCACGGCCAGGGCGGAGAGGGTGTGGAAGATGGCCCGGCATGTCAGTCGTGCCGCCGACGCAAGTCGCGGTGTTCCAAGCAGCAGCCGTGCGAATAGTGTGAGCGTCTGAATGTCGAGTGCATGTACGATGACCGTCGCCGACCTGGCTACAAGACTGGAGTCATCGAGGCACTGACCAAACGTCTCGCCAATCTCGAGCAAATGTTCCTCGGCCAGGCTTTATTGCTACAGGGCAAACTTGCTGCAAACCCGGGCAATGGGATTGGGCCTCTTGTGAATCTTGCTGCGGCTGCGGACGACAGTGAGCATGTTCTACGCGCCGCAACTACCCAGGTGAGGGAACAGTCTCTACAAGCGGCCTCACAGCACGTTTTTCACACAGCTCTCCCTCCGCAACCCATCACAACAATTGACCCGCCGATATCGAGATCGGGAGTGCAAAACGAGACGCTTGCAGACGCTGCACACGATGATCCTTTGCCGTCAGAGTCTGTCGAGCGCGATCTGGTCGAGTGGTATTTCAAGAATACCCACAAGTGAATCCCTGTCTTGCACCAACGTCGCTTCCGCGAGGACTTGGATTCTCCAGAGGGGCGTTCCGAAGCTGATATCATACTACTCTCCATCACCAGCTTCTGCCTCAGATTTGAGCGTCCTTCAAGCATGAGCGAACCCATGAGCGAAGCAATCAGCACACGTTGTAGGCACGCCGTAATTCTGAGGAGCATGCAACGCTTCTCCGTCGAGAGTCTGCAAGCACTCGTCATACTCGCATTCGACATCATTGGCCGCGGTCAGGGCCCGAGCAGCTGGAGCATTATTGGATCCATGGCGAGAACCGTCGAACAGCTACGCCTGGACACCGAATCTCCAGTGGATGCGGCTTCTGGGAACGACAAGGACAACTACCTGATGCCGCATGACCTTCCTGCCCCGTCCGAAGACATGGGTCGATGAGGAAGAGCGAAGGCGAGTCTTCTGGTGTGTCTTCATGATGGATCGATTCTGCAGCGTAGCGACCGGCTGGAGCAATAGCATTGCTCGAGCGGAAGCGCGACGTCGGCTGCCGTGCGAAGGGTCCATCTGGAAAAGAGAGGTTCCTGTTCAAACACCATTCTTTGACAGCGACAATGGAGTGCAGGTGTCGACACCCACAAGTGAACGGCTGACCCACGAGACTGAGGCGGTGGAACACATTGGCGGGTTTGCATTCTGCCTTGAGGCATCAGAAAATCTGAACCTAGTGTCCAGCTTTTTCTTACAACGCGAAGTGAAGTTTGAGGGACCTCAACAAGTTCGTCTATGGCTTCTGAGGTTCAAAGAACTTGACCTCAGGTTGGTCAAGTAAGTCACACTGTCGCTCGTTTCATGCTACGCACGACTGACCTCTCCCAGATGGCGACTATCTCTTCCCGAAAAATAGCGAGAAGCGTCGGTGCTCAATCAAGACGGTATCATGGATCCGAACCTGACCCTGGCACATATCACTCAGAACACAGCCGTCATCCAACTGCACCAGTGTGTCGCATTTCCCCCAGCGGCACTGCGAGCATGTCTCGTGGCACTACCCTCCACGAGTTCCGCCGAGACATGCATATCGGCGGCATATGAGATTGGCACAATCGCACAACAGTTCTTGCAACAAAGCAGCGGCATCACTCACCCCCAGCTTGGATTCTGTCTATTCATTGCTGGCCGTGTACTCCTGGCCCACGCTATGCATCATGGCACCACTGTACATTCCGTCTTCGCCACCATTTCTGCAGCCTTGCAAGAAATCAGTGCTCGTTGGGATCACCGCGGAGATCAACACTCCGCGTCCCCTTCATACAACAACCTAGCATCTCGTCTTCACTCCCGCTTGCTCAGCGCGCAGGCAGCCATGAGTTCCTCCGTCGCCCAACAAACAAACCGAATTCCTCTCGACGTCGGCAGACCTGTCTATTCCGAGGATCGAGATCGCAGCAGAGCTACAAGCGTGAATCCTACAACCCACGGCGAACCCCAAACGCAACCTCACCAAGACCCTGTCTATCATACAGGTGGGGCTAATGCCTTCGAACCTCCCATCGATGCAAACCAACCAACGCTGGCTCCTCTGCCCCCATGTGGGACGACCAGGCGAACTTGTTCGCCAATTATGATCTCGGTGTGGACCTCTTCTTAATGCCTCAAGCGCCAGGAGAAGGGAGTGAGGCGGAGGGGGGAGATGCTGACTTCGCCTGGATGTCAGGTCTGGAAGGTGTATTCGACGAGCAGTTTGAACAGGTGAGTCTGGAAGGCGATCATCTCTCGTGATTCGACTAACGATTGCTACAGATGCTTCGGGTTAGCAACTATCCTGATACAGCGACGTATTGAGAGGGTGTCAGCGGCAGCACGATCGGATCGGTATATCGTCGACGCCAATAAATTTGCATCCGAAACCGAGTTGCCGGAACTATCAATTTATGCCCGAGTCCGAAACTGGATTGGAAGCTAATGTTGAAAAGACCCGTTTACTTCTATTCGATCTACATGCCAGTAATGCTTTCCACTGCACCAACGTCGCCAAAAGGCATCACGCCAACCCCATCTCCAACAGCTTGTTCCCAAACAAAATGAAGTAATAATCCGCATACACAAGCCCATGATCCGCCCACCTACGCGGCGCAAACTCATAATTGTTGATAGTGGCATGCAGCAAGTCTTGCTGAGCAAGATCGTATCATGCCCGCCCAAATCCACATCGGAATCATCGATTCCTCAAAGAGCAACAACATCCCATAAGCCGCCACCATCGCCGCCGACGTATCCCTTGGAGCACCTGGCTGCGGCGCATCAAAGTCCCAGAACGGAACAACATCGGGCGGCAAGCGGGCCAGGAAGTAGTCTGCCAGCGCCTTCGAGGTTTCGAGGAATTTGGGCTCTGCGGTCCATTTGTAGCATTGCGCGAACCCCGTTATGCCCCAGGCTTGGCCGCGCGCCCAGCAGCTCGAGTCCGAGTAGCCTTGGTTCGTCATGCGCTGCTTGATGGAGCCGTCTGATTGCTCGAAGTTGACGACGTGGCAGGTGCTGTTGTCGGCGCGGACGTGGGATTCCAGTGTCTTGTGGGCGTGCTGGGTTGCGATTTGGGAGAGGTGGGGGGTGGAGGTTTGGTGGGCGATGTAGTACATCAGTTCCAGGTCTGGAAGAAAGAAGAAAAAGCAAGAAAGTCAGTGGGCTAGCGACCAATGAGGCGCATTGTGGAATCATCCTGAAGCAAGCAAGAAATGGAGAACAACGCACTCATCATATTATCGATAATCACCAAGAAATCCTCCTTCGGGTCCGCAAACGCATAGCGCTTCGTGAAGCACGTGTCCCAGCTCCGGATACACCCAACTCGCGGATCGAACCGCGCGGCGAGACCGTGAGCGGCCACCACCATGCTCTGGTAGCAGTCCTGGGACCCATCGAGTTCCCAGCCGAGCCG
This sequence comes from Cladosporium phlei, assembly GCA_003614995.1. Classification (NCBI taxonomy): domain Eukaryota; kingdom Fungi; phylum Ascomycota; class Dothideomycetes; order Cladosporiales; family Cladosporiaceae; genus Cladosporium; species Cladosporium phlei. The sequence goes on from QZFA01000122.1 coordinate 29,926, forward strand.
AGCCCAGGGGAAGATCAGGAAGCCGAGATCGTGCGTGTCGGTTAGGTGGGCTTGGGCGTGCAGGTTGTGGGACCACCAGCTGGCGGCGGACTGCAGTTTTGTGGGATCCGGTTGGAGGGGTTCTGTTGGTAGGGTTGAAGAGGTTTGAGGATACTTTGCGAGGCGTTCTTAGAGGAGGTAGAGGGAGCCCGGGAAGAAGCCTGAGGTCCAGAAGCTGGCGGGGGTGGAGATGTATCGCGTTGAGTCTGAGAGGGTATATTCGGGCATTGCGTTGGGGGGAGAGGCCTGGGGATTGGATGTGTTAGAGTGGTGTGGTATTGAAGGCAGATGGATGTGGATGGGGACGGGTTGGTTGGATACATTGTGCAGGTTTCTGGAAGCTACGCCCCATATTTTGGTGGTGACTGAGGGGGAGTAGAGGGCTGCTTTTATTTGTGCCTCGTCCGGAAGGGAGGTGGACGCTGCTTTTGGGTGCGAGACATGCGGTAGACTGTCGTTGTCGTCTAGGGCTTTGTAGCAGTTGTTGCTGCTGTTGCGTGAGTCGACTCTTGCGACTGCTGTCATTGTGGATGTGAGTGAGAGAGATAGCGAGGGAGGGAGGAGCCACGGTTCGAGATCTCGCACTATATGTCATATTCGATCGTCTTAATAACAGATGGTCAATAGCATAAAGCGCCCGGCCTTCGGTCAAAGTACACCGGTGGGGTGCCGATTGAGATCGATCCAAAAGTTGCCGGTTGGTTGTTGTCCACGACTCAGGACTGGTATGCTGACATCCGCGTAGTACAGTTGGCTCGGAACGATCCTCTACAAGGGTATCCTGTTCGGTGAATTCCCACAGAACTTCCTATTGCAGAAGTTGCCTGTCGCCAAGTTCCTCGCCGTCAAGTAAGTGCCGTCAAAAGAACACACGTCTGTCTGGAATCCAGATAAGATTACTCGCCGACGAACACCCCAGTGTCGGATGCTGGGGCGCAGTAGTAGCCTGCTCCGTAGCCTCCCACAACTTCGCCTCCCTCATGGTCGTCCGCTTCCTCCTCGGTACCTTCGAGTCCTGCGTGCAGCCTACCTTCATCATCCTCACCTCCATGTGGTATACGCGAGAAGAACAGGCTCTTCTTACAGCTCTCTGGTACTGCGTGACCGGCCTGCAGCTGATGGTAGGCGGCCTACTCGCCTACGGAATCTCGCACTACACCAACGGAGTCATCTATCCATGGCAGCTGCTTTTCATGGTTCTCGGACTGCTGACCGTCGTCTGGGCGTTAGTGATAGGCTTCTTCCTGCCCGACAACCCGATGAGCGCCAAGTGCTTCACCGAAGACGAGAAGAGGCTGCTGATTGAGCGGGTGCGACACAACGAGACGGGCATCCAGAACAAGCAGTACAAACGGCACCAGGCGATCGAAGCGCTGCTCGACCCGTTCGTTTGGTGTGTTGTGCTGCTGATCATCACCGCCAGCCTGGTCATTGGTGGTCTTGGAGTGTTCTCGAACCTGATCATCTCCCAGTTCGGCTTCTCCCTGCTGCAGACGAACTTGCTCAACATCGCTCAAGGCGCCCTCACCATCATCGTCATGATAGGTAGCGCGCAGGTTTCTCAGAAGTGGGGAAAGACTTGTTATACTATGCTGGTAAGTTATGTCAGCAAGCAAACGGTTTCGTGAAAAGGAAAAGCAGATGATGGCATGGATGAACGAACGAGAGCTGATCCATTCCACCTCCTAGCTGTGGTCAATCCCACCCATAATCGGCACTGGAATCGTCATCGGCATCGAACCCACCTCCACCAACGCCGCCGGCTTGCTGGTCGCCTTCTACTGCACCCAATTCTTCCTCGCGCAGGGCAACCTGGTCATCTCGCTCATCTCGCGCAACATCGCCGGCCAAACCAAAAAGTCCACCTGTCTGACCATGACGTTCGTCGGCAAGTCGTAACTCGCATTTTCGCCAGAAAACACCATTGCTAACAACAATATTTCTCCCCCTCACAGGCTGGGCAGCAGGCAACATGGCCGCGCCCCAAATCTTCCAGGCCAACGACGCGCCGCGCTACATCCACGGCTTCGTCGCCCACATGGTCATCTACGGCGTCTACGTCGGCTTCGTCCTCGTCACGCGGGCGATCCTGATGCGCAGGAATGCGAAGAAAGAGAGGGGGATGCGGGAGAGCGTGCTGGCGTCGTCGGACGGCGAGGCCATTTCGCACGACCTTGCTTTCCAGGATCTGACGGATCGGGAGAACCCGAACTTCCGGTATGTTTTCTGAAGGGGAGGAACTTGTTTTTTTTTGTTCGAGAGACGACGGATTGTTGGGGGTTTTCTTCGATGTCGGGGGGTTTGAGGGTGGTTGCCTTGACTTCAGAAAGGGATGTGTGGGTGCAGTGAGGCATCTACTTTTGATGTTTTGGAAGGGGAGAACGACATTTCTCATGTCGTTTGACTTCTTATCCTACAATTGTCGACCATGAGTAGTCGTTCTACCCTTTGAAATCGGAGCACTTCGATGCGTGAGTGGACATCATCCTGAAACAACCTCCAAGCGGGTCACAGTCGTCTATGTATACCGATGCGATAGATTGTAGATATTGGCTCGGGGGCGAGTATTACACAACCCAGCTCTTCATTGAGATCGATAGAGTTCGAGAGTTTCTCATGGGCTCATGAGTGTTTTTGACATACGGAAGCTTTTGATGCCACCACATTAGGAAGGCTAGCTCGGTGAGAGACTAGCAGTATCTTCTATCACTTTTCTATCATTCATCTATGCACCGCTAAGCTGACGCTCACATACTCTCTCCGGTTTCTCATCAAACCACCACGGTCCTATCAACCTGCTTGATCTTATCCCAGCCAACCGGCACGTGGTTGACTTTCCACCCGACATCCCCCTCGCTCAACCTCCTGCCCGATTCCCGCCACACGCGGTCCGCCCACTCGTCGTTCCAGAAGCGGTGCTCGACGAAATGCTCAAACATGGCAGGCAAGAAGCGCACATCGTCAACGGCATAAACCCGCAGATACTCCGGGATCGGCCTGATGAGAAACGGATCGCCGTGCTCCTGCGTGATCTCAGTGGTTCTTCCCGTCGTGCTTCCGTCGGCGTAGAGGATAGGTCCACGCTGCACATCCTGCCCGCGCTCTTCCAGCAACTTGACGGCGGCGGTGTAGTCTCCGCGGGTATCGTCGTACGCGCTCTGGACGTTCGGGTAGCCGCGCGCGAACGTCAGCTTGCCGAAGAGCTTGTGCGTCGTCCAGCTCGCGTGCGTCGCCGGGTCTAGCTCGCGGTGCAAGCGCTGCGGACCCGCGTGGCTCAGGGCCTTTGTAGTCTTGCGCTCGCACGAGGTGGTGCGCGTCGCAAGGTCCATGAGCTGAACTTCGTAGACGCAGTCCAGCGAGACGCCTTGCAGGCACTTGAGCATGGCGCCGTCGCCGCGGCAATCCCAGAGCAGTTTCAGCACATTTGGTGCTGAGAGGTACCTTTCGAGGGATAGGAGGCCTTTGGGGGTTCGGATGGTGGTGCTGAAAGCTGCTCCACCAAGGGCTGGGATGTCGACGAGGAAGACGTGGTGGGCTTTTATCACCATTATCTGCAGCAGGGAGAGGGGGCCTTCGGTGTCGATCGAGAGGGCCGGGTCGTAGGAGGAGGATGTGGCGAGGCAGATGTGCGAGGCCATGGTGTGAAGCATGTCGATCACGCCGGGGAGAGAGTCGACCATGGTGGTCTCTGGCACGGGGATGCTGCGAAGGCGGATTTCCGACTCGCCCTGCAGTTCGCGTTCCTCCAGAGCAGCCTCTCCCCGGCGCAGACCCTTCAATTGCCCCTCGATCTGAAGGCAGCCCAGTAGATCGAGCAGACCTGGCCTCCCTTTCTTCTCGAGATCCTTGGCGACTCCGCTTATGGCTGCGATGGCAGCGTCGAACTTTCGCTTCATCTTGATCTCTGCGGGCGTGAGGGTCTTAACGGAGGTGGTATCCTCCGAGTTCTCCGAATCGGAGGAGGAGTCTGGCGGAGTTGGGAGCGCGTGGGTGGGTGGTGGTGGTACCTGAGACTCCAGGTGGAAGGCGGCCAAGTTGCCACCGAGAACGGAAGGGGAAGTGTTGTCCATGTTGAAGGTTTGTTGTAAAGGGTGTTGCTGGTATGAGCACGAGAGTAGTCGGATGTGAATGGAGATGGAGATCAGTTGTGCGATGGTGGTTTCAGTGGTGAGAAGAAGAAAGAAGATGGATACATAGCTGAGTATATATGCTCAGGTCGCGGCCTGCAATAATTAGAATGCTCGAAAAAAAATTGTACTACTTGCTCTGCTTACCTCGAGCTGCTACTTCGTTCGCGGTGCGTAAGCGTAAATTTGACTTTGGTCAGCAGGTGTCCTCACTCCTCAAACCTTAACATCGGTATGGTAAGGGTGCTGTCGGCGCCATTGTAGACAGTGGAGAATTTCGATGCCACTGAGATACTCGTGAAGAATTAGGAGTAATCTCAGTCTCTCTCACTGGATCGATTCTTCGTATGTGGTGGTATCAGCGGCTTTCGTATATTGAAAACTTGATCGTGCCGCTGAGATACAGGAGGTAATCGCAGTCTCTCTCACTGGATCGAGCCTTCGTGAGCACAGGTACCAGCGACTTTCGCACATTATTTATGTGTCCGTGACACGGAGATGTGTGAGGCGCCAGGTCAAAGGTGCTCGGCTTTGCGGTGGTAGACTGTTGTATCATTATATATGATGATCAAGACGGGGAATCTCATGAACATTGCGAGTTAGAAGAATGAGTATGGTGTTGGTGCATGTGTGCGAGCAAGTAGCTTTTGAAGCGGTTGGTTCAACTAACTACCGAATCAGCCTGCGACCGTTCTCGGTGTATTCAAAACCTGGCTCTACTCAACTGCCGCCACGAGTGATGGATACATGTATGTAATACAGACTAGGTCAAGCCTGATCACAGCGCCGCAAATGCATGTAATCTGGGGCCGCTTTCGCGGATCGAGGACCGCTTGATTGATGTTGCCCATTCGACATCTCCTCTTCTGTTATCGTGGGCGCGCAAAGGTTTTGAGGCTCTTCGACGCACGCTCCGGGACCATTCCCTTCTGGCGGATGAGCGTCGGGTTTGCGATCGATCGACTTGTTCGGAAATGGTGGTCGACTCGTTTCGAGCGACTGGATCCCAGCCAAAGAGCACGTCGAAGGAGCTTTCCGCCAAGCACTTTCGAATGCACGAATTGCAACCGTTGGTTCTCTCGTAATGAGAGAGGAAACTTGATAGTCCACCCTCAATCAAGTCTCGACACCCTCCAATCCACCCAGCACCTCCTCGCCAACACCGCCCTTGGCAACAATCATCTTGACAGCCTCCGAAATGACGCTCCTGCGCACGCCACCTCTGGGAGCCCTCCAAACACCTCTCCCCTCATCCTTCTCCCTAGCAGCCAGAACCTCGCTCGCACTGGCAGTGGCAGCCGCGCCAGTAGCCGAGTTGACATCACGCGGGACACCAGCAGCCGTCAGACGCGACGGCGGGTCGATTGTGCGCATAGCAACAACTTTCAATCCGCTGGAGTCTGCCGTGGCGGCGGACGTTTGCGCGGCGGAAATGGCGAGGACTGTTTCGGCCACGGCGAGCTCGTCGCGGGAAGGGTCGAAGAGGATGTTGGGTCCTACTGTGGCTACTAGGAGGGTGATTGGCGGTCTAGATTGGTGCTCGGTTGGTGATTTCTTCGATTGGCGCGGGTAGAGGTATGTGGAAGCTTCCCAATCGTCGTTGAAGAGCGGGTCTTCGTCGCCTTGGGAGAGTAGAGCCGGGAGGCGCGTGCTCAGTAGAGCCAGATGTGTGGTCAAACTCAGCAGAGGGAGCGGGTATGAGAGAGGCGGCGAAAGGAGGAGGATCTAGAAATCATCCTGTTAGCAAACGATCTCCTCATGGTATCAAATAGCACTTCTCCCGCAACAGCAACACTTACATCCACATACAACCTCCAATGAAACCTCGCATTAAGCCACAAGCGATCCTTCAGCCCACTATCCGCACAAAGCGCCTCACTCAGCATCGCCCCGAGAAACACAGGCAGCGCATCGTCGTCCCTCAACCCAGGAACGTCAATCGCAACCTCCAACCACTCATTCCGGCCCTGTCCTTCGCTCGTCGCATTGATGTCCTCGCCCATGTCGACATCTTCCGCGCTCTCGCCCTCGGCTACCCGCGCCTGCCTGCTCTTCTCGACTTCTGCTTTGACGCCCACGACGGCCTCGGTGCCGTCGGAGAAACACACGCGCGCGCTGCCGTTTGCGGAGGGCAGGATGTCGGCTTCGGCGACGAGAGGGCGGAACTGTGTTGGCGAGCGGCCGTCGGGTCGGATTGGTGGGGAGGCGGAGAGCGAGGTTTGCAGGTAGGAGAGCTCGGCGGGCGAGAGGGGGATGTTGGTGTATGGCGCCATGGTTTTGTTGGTGTTGCTAGGTTTTGCGCCGGGGTGTGCAGGTAAGTGTGTACGACGCTGGGTTGGCCAGTAGATCGAGTGACGGTGTGTCTTCCTTTTTTACGAAGTCTCAATCGGTGGGTGCTTCGAGGTGTGAGTTGTTGCTGGGATGTTTAATCGGTCGCAGGTGAGGTTGCTTGATGCGCAGTTGCACGGCCAAAATTTCCCGCGAAACGAAGTTCAACTCGCAGCTTCATCTGATGATGGAATGAATCGCTCCTCTGGATTCAGCATGTGCACCTAACAAGACTACATAATAGAAGGTACGGTAAAAGAGGAGTTCAGGTAGATCTCTCATCCTTCAACGCATCTAGTAAAGACGTAACAGGATCATAAGATACATACATCCATCCATCCATCCGCCACGTGAAGGATATCTAAATATAAAGTGTACTCCAATCGATGATCGCTTCCTACGGGTGTCCCTTAGCTGTAGAGTCAGGACCAACAGTACCTAAGAACATCATGATCAAATTAATATGTCAAGATGGAGTACGCGAAAGGCATACGTACATGTACTTGAACAACGATCAACGAGAGTAACGAGTCTTGACAGAACTTATAGAAAAGACGCGCACAGATGGAGAGTGAGAGGAATGTTATCAGTACGCGATGGAGCAGAAAGTGGTATTGATGTGTTCAGAGTCAACTCAGTCGATATCTTATATGTTTTTGATGATGCTACTAATGCAGAAAGCTACCTAAACAGGTGGTGTAAAAATACAACCAACACTTGAGAAAAGCAAGATGTAAAACGTCCCCTTTTCGCTATTTATCACTCCACTGGACAACAGTAGCGAGAATTTGGTTCCCATCTGTACAACGGATAATAATCGCAAGAAAAATCCACCGGAAACCTCCTCTCCTCCTTTCGGAGTGTGATGATAAATAAGAAACAGGAAAGGGAAAAGTTTGTTGTAGACGCAAGGAAATGGTTCGAGCAAGACGAAACTCGCTCGTGGTTTTTTGTACAAGCCAGCCGATGAAGATGTCAAGCAAGCTGGTGCTGCGGTGTAAAAGTCGTATAGGGTGTAAAAGATACGGCGCCAGGCTGTGTCGAAGTGAAGAAACCTGCTGATATTGATGCGGGAAGGGACGATGTATATGCCTTTTTTGATTTGTAACGCCGTGTCTGTACATGTGGAAAGCGAGTGCGGATGGACGCCTGGACGCCACCGCTTGAGTATGTTGCTGGGTAAAACTGGAAACGATCGGAGTCGGTCGACCGGTGTGATAAAGTGGAAAATCGGTCGAGCTAACACGAAATGGGTATCTTGGGCGAGTCGAAAATGCCGGACGATGCTGAAATGTGAAGAAGGAAATAAAGAATTCGGCCGTGACGAGTTATTTTGATGCGGTCGAGGATGTGAGGTTTTGTACATTACACCGCCTGTCACCTGTGCGCAGGTTGAGTTGCGAAGGTGCATGAGGCAGTGTGCATTACACCACCCATCACCTGTACGCAGCCTGAGTCGCAAAAATGCTGGCAGCAGCCGAAGCAGCCCAGTCACTCTCCTCATAAGGAGGCGTAGGCCACTGCGGGTTGACAGTGGTCTTCTGCTGTGCGACCTGAGGCGGAATGGCCACAGGCTTGGAAGGTGTGTAGTCGTGCGAGCCAAAGTTGACGTTGTTGTTGTCCTTGGAGGGAGAAGGCGTGAGGTAAGCGGAAGTGCCAGGGTCGGAGAGGACGTGCTGAGGTTGTGGTCGGGCGAGGACGCGAGATGATGTGCTTGCGACGACGCTGTCCATGCCGGTGACGGCATGGTGGGCTGACATTAGGGCTTCGTCGAGGAGCTCGTCTTCCTCGTCGGGTGTCTCGTAGTGTGGCGAAGGGTTGGTGTACCGCACTGAACGACGGGTCCTGGTTGACACTGGAGCGTTGGCGGCGGGCTTCTCTTCAACGCCGTAGGGCAGAGAATGGTGCCTCTTCAGAAGAGCTGGGTTGCTTGCCATCCTCTTGGGTGTCTTGGCTTGGAGGTTGGCGGCACCGGCAGTAGCATCGAGGCTGTATCGCACGTTCTGGAGCGCACGGTCAAGCTCAGCGTAGTTAGGGTCCGTGGATGGGTTGGCAGCAGCGGGTGCAATCGTTTGCGTCTCTGAAGACTGCTTGTTGGCGGCCCATGGTGCGCAGCCAGCGTTCGCCTCCACGTCGTCGTCCTGTGGCGTGACAGTACCCTGGTTCCTGCCAGACAGTCTCCTCGCGCGCTTCCGCAAGTGTGAGAAGAAGCTGCTCGACTTTTGGCTGCCAGTAGGTGACTTCATACTGTTGCCACCCTCAAGCATGCGCTCTGCTTCCTGTCGGTGAACATCTGCGTAGTGGTTGCCGTGCGAGTTGAGAGATAGTTGCCTGCCGACCTTTTTCCTCTCCTCGCCATCGGAGATTTTGGTGCTGGCCTGAGCTGTGGTCGAGTCCGGCAGAGGGGAGATTGGCTTGATGGATGGTAGAATGGGAATCGGGGCAGCGTTGCCAGGGGTGTTGTTTGACCAGGTTGATCTCTTTGTGTTGAGAGGCCTCGTCTTCGACTCTGTGGGGACGACATCTGTAGTGTTGGCGTGCACGGGTGCAGGTCGTGTCTGAGCGGGCGAGTTGTGTTCGGGAACGGGGGGAGCTGTATCCTTGGCACCGAGAGACTTCCTGAACCAGAGAGAGGTCTTGGTGGCCAAGGGATGGCCGGACTCGGGTGAGTCTTGGGGAGTGATTAGAGTCGAAGGCTTGCGGCCAAGCAGCCTCTGGGTGCTGCTGCTCTTGGGTCTGATGAGCGGATCAACCGCATCTGCAAAGTACTCATGCTCCAGTGCCTGTCTCGAAGTCGGACGGGCCTTGGGGTCCCACAGAAGACACCAAGTCACAAAGTTTGCGAGACTGGCGGGCCATTGAGGTGCGGGAAGAACGGTGTCGAGCGAGTGAGGTGCCATCTTGGGGAAAGAGAAGCCCAGCTTCTGTGCGAGCTTGATTCCCTCTTTCCATTCACCACCACCAACCTTCTCTCCGTGTCGGTTGACCCAAGTACCCGGGCTACCCATAATTTCGCAGACTCTCCAGACCTGGTCCACCTCGTTTCCTCCGGGGAAGAGTGGCTTAAGCGTTGCGATTTCGACAGCCATGGCACCAACAGCCCAGATATCAACGGGTGCAGAGTACTCGCCTGCTCTCAGCAGGACCTCGGGAGCTCTGTACCATCTAGTCGAGACGTATGTCGTGTAAGGGACTCTCGATTCGGTCTCCCTGGCGAGGCCAAAGTCTGCGATCTTGATGGAAAAGTTGGCAGGCGTTTGCGGAGGCGTGACGAGCGAGGAGTATCTCTTGAAGCTGTGGCCAGTCTCGGTAGCAGATGAGGAAACGAGGATGTTCTCGGGCTTAATGTCGCGGTGGAAGAAATGGTGGTCGTGAATGTGTTCCAGACCAGAAAGAATTTGACAAAGGATGCTCTTGACACTGGAGCTGTCGAAAGGCTTGTGGTCGCGAGACTTCATCAGTTGGTACAAGTTGCCATCCATGTACTCCATGGAGATGTGAAGCTTCTTGCTCAGTGGGTCGAGGAAGATGTCGTACGCGGGCACGAGATGAGGGTGGTTAGGGAGAGACTTCAAGAAAATGACTTCGCGCAGCTCCAAGCATTGCGAGAAATGCTCAAAGGTCTTCTTCATCGTCTTGATAGCAACCTATGAGATCGTTAGTGGATGCGGACTGCAGTCGATGACTTGGGCAAGACTTACCATCGTGCCGCGTCGAACGTTCTGAGCGCCAGCGCTCCTCGTTCTACCTAGTGTGACGCTGCCGAAGCTGCCATCACCAATGTCCTTGATGACCTCGTACTTGTCCTCAAGACATAGTGACTGCTGCGAGTTGCTCGACCAGCCGCGAGTGGAGGTATCGTATGTGACGGTCATGTTGGCACCGGGCTTCGCTGTGTCGAAGCCGAAAGAGTCGTAGTACCAGAACTACCTCAACATGTGAATGAGGGAAGGGCGAATGTGTCTGATCCAATGTCAGTCGGCAAGTTTCTGGCAGGCGAGGTCTCAAGCCACGACGTACGTTGGGCTGGATGAGGTCGAAAGCGATCGGGACGGGTCTGGTTGTCTAAGACACGTGGGTGGGGGGTTGTGGTCGGAATTAGAATTAGTAGGCGTTGGTATAGGTGACAAGTAAGGAGTAAGCAGAGTAGCGATGGCAAAGAGAGGGACAAAGCTGGGACTTCAGGGTCCTGCACAGGCGCAAGTTGGATGTAAAAGAATGTGGTTGGTCCTGGAGAAGGGTAACGATGATGAGGTAGTAAGATTCGAAGTGGGAAGAGAGCGGACTGCAGGTCAGGTCCAAGGCGGCGGAGAGCGGCGTGGGCGGATGAGGTCCCGGTCGAGATAGCGTGGTCTAGCAGGAGATCAACAGGAACAGGGCCGCGGCCGGGGTGGCGCGGCCGACGGGTGCGAGCCTTGACTCGGAGGGGATAGAGAGAGAGGCACAGAGGGTGGGGCCCAGCGATGCCGATGAGACAGAAGGCGACTCCTGGAAGTAGTGGCCTTGTAAGTTGTGGGAGAGGCCTCGTCGGCTCGTTGGCGTGTTGGTTGAAGGGGCGGTCGTGTCGTGATGAGCCTTGGGCAGAGCGAGGTCCGGGTGGCGGAAACGAGGGTGCTGACGGTGGTCTTTGCAGACGGAGCGAGGTGTCGTTCGAGCACGTTGATTATTCCAGAAGGCCTGGCGGTAGTGGTAGTGCCGGCAGCAGGGCTTCTCAGGCTGGAATAATGGGGGCGCGTGTATAGACGAGACACACAGGGCGAGTGTGGAGTTTATTAGAGTGCAGTGCTTTTGGCGGTGGTGGCAGGGCACTACGGAGGGCAGGCAGAGTGGCCGGCCAGGGGTGCTAATGAAAGGTAACAATGAAGGTGAAGAACCGGGCGGAGTCTGACATGGCTCGCGCGCTTCCAGAAAGACGGCACGGTCTGTGTCTGCTTGTCTGTCCGCTGTCTGTGTGTGTTGGCGCGTCGGTGTCGGGTTAGGTTGTTGACCAGGCCACAGGCGACGCAGGCCTTAGACGACCACGACGGGCAAAGGCGCTGCCCCTGGAAAAAAACGGTCTGACGGGGCGTGCTAGTTCAGACGACGTCTATGTCATTGGCGAGGCAGACGAGATGAAGCAGGACTGTGAGGCACCAAGAAGAGGTTGGGCCGCTGCGGGAGACGTGCGCCAGACACGCGCGTGGAGGATTAGTCGTGCAGTAGCGAGAGATATAGTTGTGCAGGACTATGGTTGGAATAGTATGAGCGTGCAGTAGTTTGAGAGGAGGTGTTGTTGTTATGCAGCTTGTTGATAGCAGTAGTCGAGATCCTCTTCCTGGAGCTATGGGTATTCACATGCAGCTCCTTCGGACTCCGGTACTAAGGCATGTATTACGGTATACATACATGCTCACCTCACATAAGTACCTCAGTACAGTACTCCCTCCCAGTAGTACCACCATTCCCAATCCTCTCCCAGCCTAGTCCGTATTACAGTATTACTCCGACAACCTAAATTAAGCTCCCATGCGGCCCTGGAAGTTTGAGCTTCTTCCAATCATCCCAATCGCCCGTCCTTTGATCGGGTCCGTACATGATCAGATCACGCCCTGCAGCGCATTGTTGTCCGTCGCGTCGGTAAGGACAAGTCGATGAGGGCAAGATGCCACACAGAGCACTATACCGCCGTTGTCCTGCGACCCTCCCAGGCTACGTTCCGGTCTTCGGTGGTCCTCGTACCAGTACAGCGCGCCGGTAGGAGTGCCGTGAAGACGATCGCAGTAGTGGTCACTAGCTGGTAGTAGTAGTTGGCAGAAGTAGTATCAACACAACGCTCGTGCCGCCCCTTTCACGAGATTGCCCGGCGACAGATAGAAACGCTGTGCTTCCACTCTGCCCCTCTTTCTAACATCATCGTCTTACGATGAGAGCATGAATGCGTGATGGCCACGACCTGACTGTAAGTTGGACTGCTTGATCCTGCCTGGCCGCCTGTCACTACTGACTGTGACGCGCATGAGTGCACGAGCACGAGCATGCACGAGCACTGGCGGGCGTGTAACCCGGCAGGATGATGACAGTTTCCTAGGTGGTAGTAGGCAGTATCAGAACGATAACAGCAGCAATAATGGACCAGTTGGAAACATATTATTGCGTGAGAGAATGGTGACGGCAGCACGCCGGTGGGCGGACGATCGCGCCCCCTGAATATGCCTTGCTTTAGCCCAAGACAGTGTCACACTTTCTTGTTTTCGTGCCTGAAAATCCCTGTCGACCGCGTGCGGCGTGCTGCAGATGTGTGCTGACAAAAGTCTGCGCTGGCAATCGTCTTCTGTTGGATCCTCCGGATCTCCTCTCCTCTCGCTCAGGTTGTGCTTATCTGCCGGAATCACATGACCTGCAGACATCCGATAACAATGGCAACTCGGGCAGAAGCGCATACTGCAGGAACCAGTAAAGAAGTAGTAACATGTACCTACAGTAGTAGCCTACCATCCAACACGTCCAACACATCACACCGCCAAGATCAAGAACGCGATACCGCAACAACTTCTGGCCCAGCCATCTGCCCTCCACCACCACTCACCACTCACCAACGAAACTTCCCTTTCGTCCAGCCACTCACCATTAGAGTCACCACCAGTCAAGTCCAGTCACCACCATTTCCCCAGCCCTCTCTGAAACCAACACACTTTCCTCCCATCTCCGCCGACGCGGCGCCCCGGGGACTCGCAGCCGCCAACCCAAAAACCGTCGCTCTGCGTGGATTCGCGGCGGGCTCTGGCAGAAGCGTGCCGTCGCGACCTTTCCCTTTTCCTGCACCGCAGATCCATCCGATGGTCCCTGACAAAGTCCCGGAGTCTTGACTTTGGACTACCACGATCGTGGAGACTGGATGAACGGACGGGTCGAGTCGAGGCGGCGCGAGGGTGGAAAGGTTACCGTCCGCTGTTATTAATTCATCAACGGGACGCCATCCTTCCTCTCGGTATCGGGTTGCTTTTGCCTTGTCCGGAATAGGCATTGCACAGTAGTTCTGTGATGAGAGTTATAGCAGGGCTCTGATATTACTAACAGTCGGGCTGCACTCCAGCCGATTCGTGAAAGTTGCTGCGCTCTCGGCCAGAACCAGACGATACCAAGAGAGAGAGACACACAACGACAACGACAACGACCAAAGTCATGTCGTCACATTGATGCGGAAATCAATAGTCCACAACGCCAGCAGCCATACAGTTCATACGTACAGACAAGAAGATAAGTTAGCCAGACCGGGCCCAAGACAAGACGACTAGGTTTGACCCGAGTTGACGCGCTGCATCGTTCATCACGTGTCTGTCTCTGTCTGGCGGCGCGGCAGCCCTTCCGCCGCCCTATCGCCTGCATCACGCATATCGCATCCTGTTAATCCGCGCGCCTCTTCCAATGGGATTAAACCAACTACTCGGCAACCAAAGACCGAATCGACAGCGAAGAAAACGCGCCATCGAGACCGGGCGACTCAACAGCGGACGTCGTCAGGGTAGCGAGTGTTTCGCTACACTCGGTAGACTGATAATAGCATAGCATAGCTGCCTTCCAACGTCCGCCCCTCCCACGATTCACGCCCGTTGACGCCCGTCATCGCGACTCAGACGCCTTTTTCTTCAACGTGTCGCCAGTCGCGTCCGTCTGAGAGCAGGCGGCGACCACAGCGCCTCCCGCAGAGTCAGTTCTCTCACTCACTAGCATTACGCCAAGCGGCAGGCAGGCCCTGTAGATTCAGATTCAGATTCACGATACTCGGAGTTTGTGTCATGTTCCGAATGTGAAGCTTGCTGTTTAGGAAGATAGTGGTGAGTTGTGGTTGTTTGTTTATTTTGCTATCGCCGTGTCACTTTTTTAGCCTTCTGGGAGATCTGCTGCTTTCTCCACGTCCTGCGTGTCAGTTGTCAGTGGATAAACGGATTCGTGGCCCGGAGAAATACATGGCTTGCCGGCTCGACGGTGGACCAAAGGGCTGGCTGACTGGCTTGATAATTGACCTTCGAAGACAAGGCTCTCATGGCATTGCACTCTCCCCAGAGATGTGGCACGGCGGCCGGGAGGGAATGATCTTTGCGTTCCAAGATACTCCCACTATATCGCTCATCACCCCATCCTTCAGATCCTTGACAGTTGACATGTGTAGCTCGGAACACGGCGGTAGGTGCCAGCGGTACCAGCATCTCCTTGTCTCGGAGTCGGAGAGTAAAAGTCGAGCCAGATCTGGCGCCATCAGGTCGGTGGAAAGAAGCAGACAGCAGACAGCAGATCACACTCTAGTACTCAACAACAACACTGGCTTACTTCCTTTCCATACTAACCGAGATCCTCAATCCTCGAGTAATCCTCCTCAATCCTTCACGGCATCCGGTGCCTTCCGCTCGGAATTTTCCCTTCCCTGGTCTTCTTCTTCTCACATCGATAACAACAACACCGCAAACAGGCAAGTGTGGAAAAAGAAGCATCGTCTTGTTGAAAGATGGAGAAGAAAATCCACAAATCGCTTCACGCTGGCACTGGCATCCGGCTCTAACTAGTCCACGCCAATCCACTTTCTCCATCCCAGCCTTGTTTTTCCAGACCGCCTGTTTGTCTAACGCCTAAACCAGCGGTGAGCCGCTTGGCCGGATGCTTCACCGTCTGTTTGACTATCGTGTCTGAATGGACATGATATGCCTGATATCTCGGGGCAAGACTCGGTGCGTGACTTTTGTTCATTTCTTAGACAGGGCTGTCGTTGTTTTAAAGAGACGTGTGTTTCCTTCTCGCTCTTCTTCATCTTCAATCATCATCATCATCTTCTCGACATCTCACAAAGAGAGTGAGAGAGAAGGTCCACACCAACATACATGTAAGCATCGAGACGCAACACTCTCCATCAGAGCTTCGAGTTCCAACCACGCGTCTCAAGCATACAACACAGCGTAGGTACTGCATACACGTACGCAACATCATCAATCAATCAATCAATCCCACCACCTCATAACCCAAAACCTCGCCTACATACCCACAATCTTCACACCTCAAACACGCCCCTCTCCCTCCAAAACCTAACCGATCCCGAAAAAAGCAAAAGAAAACACCCCAAACCGCACTCGAGTCAGTCGAGATCTACGCCGCATGTGAAGAACAGCTGGCAAAAGCACAGCAGATCAATACAGCAGTAAGCCTTACAGTAGCCTGCCTACAGACGATTGCGGTTTGATAGATGCCCGACGATGACTCCACCGTCTTCACACTTCTGTTCGTCTTTTCTAATCTAGGTTGTTGCTATCGGAGGGCCATGCGCCGAGAAAAAAAAAAAACTTCGACATACCCTTGCCGCATAGCAACGCCCGGTGCTCGGCAGAACTCATTTGTTGCTGTTGCGGCTTGCCCCTCAATGGTTTGCTTACATCGAGGCGATGGTCATATTCGATGCTCTGTATATACGGACGTTTTGTTATTGATTGCTCTCGTCATCATCGTTAGGTGGGTAGGTAGTCGTCATCATCATCATCATCGTCCTCGTCCTCGTCGTCATTGTTTACATGTCGCGGAGCAATGGACGAGGGATGGAAAGGGGGCTCTCTCTCTCTCTGTCTGCCTGGCGAGTATTCTTTACTTACGTTTCTTCCAGAGTATGAATCACAAATGCCTAGCTAGACAAGCAGTTGAACGAAGGCCTTTGCCCTACGCGTAAGACCCTTGTGCGTACACGTGTCTGTGGAAAGTCAATTGAGTGACTATCGATGTCAGCACCACCCCGGTCCATCACTGCCCAACGATCAGAAGGAATCGTAATCGTGCTTACCTGTCACGAGAGAGGCGTTCGTTAGGTTTTTGGCCCTGTCCTACCCGCTCACATGCGACTGACAGGACGGGCAGCATGGTTGATGTTAGAATCTCGTATAGATGGAGATAGACGAACGACAAACTTCGCATTGCGATGGCCTATTCCGTATCTATATCGGTTTAGGATCACGGAAGGAAGGATCCGTATTGCAAAGTCGAAGGCAAATTGACATCAATTCCAAGGCACGAGAAACGAAATCATCACACGCTTCAAACACTTGCAATGAGTTACACGAGAACCTACAGTACGTGTCCGCGCCGTCGTCTGTGACACTCCACTCACATCCTATTGTTTTCGAAAAGATTCGATACACAGGCCGTCGCCGCCTCCAGTGTGGTTTTGGAAGTAAATATACCAACACCAACCCTAACCCTCCAACACATCAAATGGAATCGACAAATCAATAAATACTCATAAAGGAACAGAGTAAATCGAATACCGGCGACTCCAATACAAGCGATATGTCGTAGAGTGCAACCAAAGTGCCTAATCGTCAGGCAATCGATCCGCCGAACGTGCAACATCGTCACATGTCCCAACGCCATCTTGACCCATACCGTCTCTACCTCGTGTCTATCGTAGCCGCCATGACTTCAATCACCCACCATCCACGACAAACCAAGTAGAAGCGTACACGAGTGTTCAAGTCTTACTTGCCTCGCGGGCGACCACCACGAACCATCCTCATGCACCCTCATACACCATCCCCAAGGTCTTTAATCGAACGAGCTTGGAACGAACGAACATACTGTATGCTTGGAGATATACTTGGAGAAGAGTGAATCGGAAGTATGTTGTGGAATGGACGCCTAAGCATCGGCAACTCCGACGCAAGTAGTCCACTGTATGTCGTGACGAATGCTCGACGTCGGTCCATATGTGCAGTAGGTACCCCAGTAACTGATCGAGCCAGCACGACCCAGAGTATGCACACCATCTCCCTCTTCCTCACTTATCAGTCCCCTTACCAACCTCCACCAACCTGCACAGCAAGCCCAGCAACCCTCTCAACATCGCTCCCCTTCGCCTTATCCTTACCCACATCACTCTCCACAGCCCTAAAATTAGTAAACAACAACTTCCTCAACTCCACCCCCGTTGAATCCGCCCAGTGCTCGAACAGAACCTGAATGCGCCTCCGATCAGTCCCATCAACAATGTGGTCAGTATTGTCATCGTGCAAAGAATCCTTCGGGCTCATCTCCACATCCCCATCCGCATCCAGATCACTGACTGCATCTTCCAAGTCTTCCGACTCAGCACTCCAATACGCCTCGTCGACTTTCGCCAACCACTCTTTCTGCGCGGGCAAGACTTCCTGTTCCGCACTCCCGTTCTCAATCCCAGTCCCGCCCGCCTGTCTCAGCGTCAAAACGTCTCCGACTTTGATCTGTCCGCCACCATTCGTGCATCCACCCGGACAAGCCATGACTTCAACATACGAGTAATCGCCCTCACTCGCAGCTCCTGCGCTCGCGGCGCCCGGTTTCCTCGAAGCGCCCATGGGCCTGCGCGTGGCGCCGGGCATGCGGCTCTGTTTGGCGGGCTTGAGGCGGCGGACTAGGTTCTGGATGTTGCGGAAGCCGTAGTAGCGGGCGGCGCGGAAGAGTTCTTTGCCCTGCGCGTCGGTCACGGTGTAGTCGGCGACGTCGGGGTTGCGGCCGCGGTGGAACTTGATTGTCGAGCCGGGACTGCGGGACTGCTGTGTTTTGAGGACGTGGTGGAGGTAGCCGCCGCTGGTTCCGATCGCGGCGGGGTCGATGTCGTCGGATTTGTGTTTTTGGCCGCGCTGGCGGCCGAAGAGGAAGCGGTTGATGGTGGCGTCGGGAAACGAGGGCGAGAATTGCTTGCTCAGGCGCTGCTTGGGTAGGCAAGGGAAGCTGATGTCTCGGCTTTCGGCGAGCATCAGGAGTTCGCGCGCTGTGATCACGCAGTCCACGTCTCTGACGGCGTCACCGTCTTGGCCATGCCATGTGTGGGAGGTGAGCTCCTGGCGCGAGGCTTCCAACTTCTTGTCGAAGCAGGGCATGATAGCCAGATGCCAGACCTTCTCCGGTGGCACCCCGAACTTCTTAGCCAGGACCGACTTCACGAGTGTTCCAGAGAGCGCCTGGGGCGATTTGAGCGTGCTGAGATGCGGCAAGATATGAGGATGCGTCTTCTCAGCGTAGCACACCCAACCGGGACATGTCGAGTTGAGGACTGGCTTCTTCTGTCCTTCAGCAGGAGAGTCCAACACTTGCTGAACCTCGTCGGCAGAGGCGACCAAGCAAGCCTCACGCAGAGCATTCGTGTCCAGTATCCATGTAAACCCAGAGCCGTGCTTCCCGCCTGCTCTCAAACCATAAGGTCCGCTCAGCAATTGTGCAATCATGAAACCAGCCTCGCGCTCAGAGACATTATAAGTAGCCGCAAGACTGGCGCGACTCTGAGGCGAGACAGTCGCCACGAATATCCTGTCATCCACCTCTTCCGCATGTCCATTCACATCCCCAGTATCATCCGAACTAGCCAGCCAAGGCGCCCTCAACTCGCGGTACTTGTCCAAAGTGTCCAACACCTCGCTATGACTCTGCAAACTAACAAGCACCGCCTCCGCACTCGTCACACACCCCGAACAAGCCAGACAATCAGTCAACGAGATCTGTGCAGGCGGCGGGTTGTCGCGCGCGACTTTCTCTTCAGTGGTGACTTCGTATTCGTTCGTGGGCTCGTCCTCGGGTTGCTGCTTCGGCAGCGTTTCGACGGGTTTGATGCAGGCGACGCCGGGCGAGATGAAGTCGTTCAGGTCGTCGGCGGAGAGGATCGCGGACATGATGTGGATTGGGAGGAGAGACTTGAAACAATTGGGCCTCTGCTGGGACACATAGGGACAGTGTAGGTAGACTGAGAGAGGAATCACTTATCGCTTATCGAAGCCGGTGGGGCAATTAATCGTCGTTTGGTCAGCAAAAAGAGAGGCTCGCCACGCGATGTCGGCCTGACTTCACTCCACGGACCGACCCGAGCAAACTTGTTGATCGCCTTTCCCTTCCACTTTCACGTGCCGGAGCGAAAGCGACGAAAGATCCATCCACCACAACCCACCACCCACCACCCACCACAAACCCACACAAAACCATGTCCCGCGAACAATACCAACCCCCCTCGACCGGCACCGGCGCCGGCCAAACCGACTTCACCTCCGCCACGGCCGCCGGCGGCACCACCGGAGCCTCCAACACAGGCTTCCAGGCGTCGGGCAGCGGTTTCGAGGACACGTCGCGCCCGGTGCACTACCTGTGCGGCGACTGCGACAACAAGGTGACGCTGAAGAAGGGCGATCCGATCCGGTGCAAGGAGTGCGGGTATCGTGTCCTTTATAAGGAGAGGACGAATCGGTGAGTTCCTTTTTTGTGTTTTTGCGAAGGGATGGATGGGATGGGATGGGATGGCATGGGAGAAAGTGGATGTTTTGTAAATCGAGGCTGACAAATGCGACAGGATGATCCAGTTCGAGGCACGATGAACGATAGAGACACGAGGAACGAGGAAGCAAGCGGCGACTACCTTACTTGGCGTTTTGGGGGGATCGCAGGATCAGTATCCCGAAAGCGATTGAAGAAAACATCCCCAATGAAAGCACGCGATCAGGAAATCGTAGCTCGGAGGGACCGGAGAATCAAAACCCCTAGTGGAAATCGCGCGACCAGGAAGCAAAAAACATGGGTCGACGTTGATGGGAAACAAGCAAGGCGCAGGAGGAGTTTGAATGTCTGAAAAACACAACTTGATCTGAACATGTGGCGTTCAGAAAACTGGCTGTTTGCCTTGTCATTTCATGTGATCCGACGCCAAAGTCGCGGTTATGAACGAACGCCTCTCATGTCCCATGTCCCATTCGCTCCAATATCGATTCGACAAAGCAGCACGAGTCAAATGTCCTCCACGAGCGTCTTCGACAAGGCATGTTTGCCATGTGAGTAAAAGTATCGTCGGCTACGTATCCTATTTTTGCCAATGGAACGCACTCATTCGCCCTTGCCTGCACGAGCGACGTGAGAGACCGAGATTGGATCCCCACATGACCATGAACTTCTGCGGTGGCGAGGATTCTTCATGTTCGAAGCGCACGCTGGCGAACGCCTTGAACAAGCCTGAAATTCCAAAATACTCGTTCGTCGAGTTATCATGCATTAACCTCATGTCCTCACGTGTTACGGAAGGCATCGAAGCGCTTGAACGTGTAACCGATGAACGGCAAGCTGAGGTTGGGGTCGTCGGCCTGGCCAGAAGCCTCGGTCGCGGCGCGCATCTGCGAGGAAGTATCGAGTTGAGGGATCTCGTCGATCGGGAAGTACTGGGTGTCGACGGCGCTGGAGAGCTTGGGCTCGAAGGGAGCGCGGATCTTGCGAAGGCCTTCCCAGTTGACTCCGCTGAAGAAGGGGTGTTCCTTCAGCTCGGTGGCGCCGCGCATGTGTCCGAGGCGGTTTTGTGGGTCGCAGATGAGGCTGTTTTGTGTTAGCGATGGAAATCAAGAGTTGTATGGATCTTGTTTGACTCACCCTCGAACGAAGTGCTCAGCCTCAGGAGTCAGCGGTTGATCAGGAGGGAACGTCAGGTATCTCGGCCAGTCGACGATCTTGCGGTAAGTGTCGTGGGGCTCCTCGGCGCAGAATGGAGGCCAGCCGATCAGGCACTCGAACATGATGGTACCGACACTCCACCAGTCACATCCCTTGTCGTAACCCTTGCCACTGAAGATCTCGGGAGCAATGTAATCGGGTGTACCGACGGTAGAGTATGCAAGCTGCCTGCGAGACTTGCGCCACGTGTTAATTTGGTTGCGGTTTGACACCGTCAGCTGGATCTGGTCGAGGCTGACGGAGTTGCGGTTCTGGTTGATGGACTTTGAGCGGGTGTTGGACATCAGCTGCTGATAGTACGTCGCGGTGTGTTCCTTGGAGAAGCCAGTGGAGAGACCAAAATCGGTCAGCTTGATGTGGCCGCCTCGGTCCAAGAGGATGTTGTCGGGTTTGATATCACTGGATTGGTTAGCTTCGTAAAGCAGTCAATTTCTCAAGATGTGCATACCGATGGATGAAACCAAGTTTGTGCACGGCTTCAATAGCCAAGACAATCTCGGCCATGTAGAATCGCGTGATGTCTTCGCTAAAGATCTCGTACTTGATGAGCATGGTCATCAGGTCACCACCAGGCAAGAACTCCATGAGCATGTAGAGGAATGTCGAGTCCTGGAAAGATGTGTGCAGCTTGACCAGCCACGGGCTCTCTGCGTTGGCGAGAATGTCGCGCTCAGCGCGGACGTGTGCGAGTTGGTCCTTCTTGTGCTGTAGAGTGCGTTAGTCCGAGGCGGATGACTATGAGAACATAACAAAAGACATACCATCTCGGTCTTGACAAGCGACTTGAGGGCGTAGATCTTCTGATCACGCTTCCTCTGCACGAGTTTGACTTCACCGAATGCACCCTTGCCGATGATCTTCAGTGTTGCGTAGTTCTGGGGCCTCTCGGTGGTTCTGAGGAAACGAAGGAAGTTTGCCTCCTGCTTCTGGGCATTGTTCTTCTTCTGTTCTTTGCGAGCATCGGACAGCTCGTTGCTCAGCTGGATGCGATCCATCTCTTGAGCTCTGCGCAACGTCAGTATGCAAAACAGACAGGGTGGGATTTGGGTAACAATGAATTCCTACCTCTCGTTGCGAGTCTTCGCGCGCTCCACATTCTCCTTGAAGAACTCTCCAGTCAACAGCTTCTGGTGCCTCACACGCTCGGTGATTGCAGCCGAGTATTTCTCAGGGTTCTTCGGCGGCACCTGGTCGTCGTAGATGCTCGGCTGCTGAGGCTGGCCTGGGACTGGTGCATTCAGGTAGGAGGAGTAAGGCTGGCTGCCGTTTCCTGCTGTGCGCGGGCGACCGTTGGCGGGGGATGCGTTGCGAGCGTACGGGCTGGCGGAACGAGGGGTGTTACCGCCCAAGTTCATCTGCTGTGCAAAGCCATTGGTGACCTCGTTGAATCCAGGGCCTGGCGCGCGGTATGCGTTGTTGGGAGCGGGCGACGCGGCGCCCGGGGTCTGCACCTGGCCTTGACCCTGACCCTGCTGGAGCTGGTTGCCGTAGGGGTTGAAGTTGTTGAAGTATCCCTGAGGGTTCAAGCCGGGCTGTTGCGGTGTCTGTGTGCCCCAAACCTCTTGCTGGCCAGCGGCATTGGGAAAGGGCTGTGGGAAGGTAGACGGCGTGGTAGGGAATTGACGAGCTTGTTCGGAGGAGAAGGTCTGCGGATTGTTTTGGAAGCCGAAGTTGAGCTGAAGGCGGTTCGGGTTGCGTGCATCAGCCTGCTGCTGCTGCTGCTGCTGCTGCTGCTGCTGTTGCTGTTGGTTGTTGTAGGCCATGGTGGATGGATGGGCTGCGGTCTCCTGTGAATGGTGGGTTAGTCTCGAGGGGTGACGATTGAAAGGCACATGCGACGTGATGTACCTAGGATGATTGCCGACTGACCGTCTAGAAGGGTATTTGACCCGCCGAGGTGGGTATCGCCGAACTGCTGGGTGGTGCAAGTTGTGTGAGGTGAAGTGAATGGGCTCGCGAGTGATGTTTAGAGCAAGACCAAACGCGAGTAATGGTCGGTAAGGAAGGAGTTGCCCGCCTTCGGTAGATAGATCGTGCCTGAGGCACAGCGGGGAACAAAGAACGACGGCGAGGTAGTTTCAGTGGTCGGATAGTTAAAAGGATGAGACACGGCAGCAGAGCACACTGGACTGTGGACGAATGTCTTCTCCTGATATAAGTGGCAGAGTAGGGAGTGCTTCTGCGGTCAAGGGTGTTTCACAGGCAAAAAGCGGCGGCCGTCATCCCCACACACCAAGAATGCAAGGGCCATGATTCCAGGGACCCAGACCTTCGAACCACCACCCCGGCATCCAAGTAGCGACTTCCGAACCCCTATTCCATGACCACCACCACCTACAGCCTACAGTACATCACAGTCACTACCAGTACCTTGCTGTACCTGCATACCTCAGCACGTGAAAGGGCACGAGCAGCCCTCCCGTCTATGGTCGTACACACAACGTCCACGACAGCTGCGTGGTGGTGTCTACACGCTGCCACCATGCCTCCTCGCCAGTAGCCGCGTCTTACACGCATCCCCATGCAGGAATACGCCGTGGTACCTGTCCTTCTAGAAGGAGTTTAATGCGGCCTGGGTTGCACATGCGCGACGACGTTGTGCAGTCTGCCTTATGATCCGGCCGAGGACCTCACCTCGTCAGAGGTTGCATCTGCATACTACTGAACCACGGTGCGAGCAGTCTCGGAAGCCTTCCCAAGTGTGGGAGTCGACGTGGCATGCGTACAGTGCTACTTTGAGCCTCGGGAGCCAATCTACCGAGAGGGGTAGTGGTACCAAGTGAGCTGTTCGGGCAGAGGACTTCCATGATGTGGTTTCTTCGTTGCCGTCTGAACACGTGATTGAGGTGTACTCACAGAGCCAGCATGGTTGAATTCACGACTCGACAATGTTCCGGCCATCTTTGTTCCACTACTCGACAATGGCATTGTACGCAGTGAAAGCCATCGGTAAGCGGTCATCTTCTTTGTCCCATCCATCCATCCATCTTTGTTCTCTAACAAGAGGACTTTCAACCCGCTGAGAGTATAAGACGGCATCATGTCTCGAATGCTTCACCTTCTGCAGCAAGCAAGAACAACTCGGCATCAGCAATCATGTCGGGCGCCAGCACAACCCAGAATGGATTCGGACGTTTCGCACTAATGGCCACACGAGTCTTCATCGCGTCAACTGCTACAGTCTGGACTCCGGAATCTGGCGCGTCAACAGAGACCCTTTTCAGTGCATTGGATCTGTTGAAATC
Source organism: Cladosporium phlei (assembly GCA_003614995.1). Lineage (NCBI taxonomy): Eukaryota > Fungi > Ascomycota > Dothideomycetes > Cladosporiales > Cladosporiaceae > Cladosporium > Cladosporium phlei. The sequence continues at coordinate 54,128 of QZFA01000122.1, forward strand.
TACTCACATGGCCGACATGTCAAACACAGTGCGCCTGGCTACCCGAAAGAATCGAGCAACAGAACGCAGACATAAGAACTGGTTCTGTCCGAACCGTGTGTGCGCAGAGTACTGTAAGTGCAAGCCCTCTCCTCAAACCAAGAAGAGAGCGGACTCGGGTCTCGAGCTGGTCTCAACCTCTACGCAACCCGAGCCCATGTCCCAACAAGAAGTCGAGGGCATGCTCTTGGCTGCATTGCCCGCCGATGTCCGCGCTCAAATCTACCAAGGTGAGTTTGCCAGGAACGAGCCCGTCAACTTCGTCCACTACTTCAACTCGCTGGACTTCGAGTTTGATCTCCGCACCCCGGTTGGCGTCTCTGACTTCCATGCCTGGCACGCCAACCTAGGCTCCCACTCTTGCCACGTTACCTCGCTGACCCTCAAGCACTGGACCACCCACTGGAGCTCCCCTGACAGCACCTTCCTCACCTGCGAAGACTCCACGCACTTCACCAGAGGCTCACAGGGCGAGCTCATCATGTTCCGCGCCGTGCCGACACCCACAACAGAGACCTGCGCCTGCGGCTTGCCGTACTTGCTCGCCCAGCACGATCAGGTCTTTGACCTCAAGATGTACGCCGAAATCCGCAACATGATGCACTTCGTCAACTGCATGCGAGCCAACGAAGGTGACAAGAAGCTGACCCGCGTCGATGCCGCGTGCACTTTTGCTTCTATGCTCGACGAACACAGCCAATTTCTGTTCCAGGACCACGCTCGTGGCGGGACCCAGTGCTCGGGCTGCTTCATGCCGAGACTCTATCTGACCGGCTCCCTTCCGACTTCTACTACGAATGAAGGTTCGGATATTGTGCTTAATTGAGCAACTCATGCTGAGCGTGAGTGTGCTTGGCCATTATATATTCTTACTAGAACTTTGAGAAGGGCGCGAATGGGACGCAGCGTGACTGCGCGTTTCGTCGTTTTGCTCATTCGACACAATTAATACAATCAGCTTGCTACCAAACATTCTTCCTTTGTCTCCATAACTAAATTCCTTCCATTCGTTTCATGTCAAGTTCCCAAGCCGAACCCCTCGCATCGAGACGTCAAAAACCACAAGTCGGAATTGACGCCGTCTCTCGATCACCCGCGTGCTATTTCCCTAGAGGTATTTCGGCTGCAATGTAAAGTGTATGAAGGCAGGCAACACACAATCTGAAGTCCAGCTCACTCCCGCCTTCCAAATGACAAATAGGTACATAATTTTTGAAATCGTCGCAGCATCTCATCCATTGGTATACAACAGTATACCATCAATCCCCAATGGTCTAGTGGCTATGATTTCCGCGTAAGCATCCACCAACTCAGCTTTCCAACTGATCTACCACTAACAACATCCTCAGTTGTCATGTGATCAATACTCACGACAAGTCGCGGGAGACCAGGGTTCGATTCCCTGTTGAGGAGCATCTCAGAGATTCTGACAGTCCTTCAAACTCATCAAGTCTTCCGGTGTTGGCTAACCAACATCGACGAAATATCTTTTTTGCGATTTTTTTTTATTTATCTTTCGCTGGAACTTGCTAAGAGCGGTGTTCGTGCTGAGATTTCTACATGGGACTTCGGTTACATATACTCTCTGATGGTTTGGTCACGAATGCATGTTTTCTTTTGTCTCTGGAAGGGCGAGGATTATGGCTGGCAAGGTCTTGTCTGGCTTCCCGAAAAGAACACCGCGTTCGATTTGACTGCGAATGCCGTGTGCGAGTGAGCAGGTGTTCAACCAAAACAGCATATTCAGAATGATTGGGTGACAACCGCAGGCTACGAGTACAGAACGATATACCAACACCCTACATGCGATACCTAAACCCAACAGTCTTCCAATCCGTCACATCATCATAATCCTCCGGCCTCAGCTGCACCTCACTCACAACCTCCGCCACATCCTTCCCGTTAGCCACTTCAGGCACTTTGCCGCCCGCCAACGCACCAGCCGAGCTCGCACTCCCTTCGAAGCCCTCCCCTCTGGTACGCTTCAAGTTGAGCCAGCGGAGGTAGAAGCGTAACGTGAGAGCCAGCACAACCACCAGCGAGTAACAGATCATAATCTCCCGGAAAGCAGTCCCGTAGTGCGGCGCCTCGCCCTTGCGGAAGAAGTGCGGGCCTGCGATATTGCCTGTACAGTACGCGACGAACAGCATGGCCGTCATGGTCATGCGCTTCGTTACGCCGCGGTAGTTCGACTGCACGAGCGACATGTTCAGAGGCATTGCGGCGGGACCGGTAGAGAGCAGGAAGTAAGCGAAGAGCTGCACGCCGTGCGGGACGCGATCCCGCTGGCTGATAATGGCTGCACCGGTCACGCAGGGGAGCACGACGGTTATGATGAGCAGGCAGTTGAGGGTCTGATAGCGCCCGGCCAGCCAGCCGGTGCCAGCTATGATGCTTGCTGTCAGCACGGAGTAGGGGATGTTGATGAGGGTGGACTGCAGGTTTGTGAAGCCGAAGGTCTGGATGACGATGTTGGAGAAGCTCTGGGTGCCGCCGTTGGGCATCTGGGTTAGGAGCTCGATGGAGAAGATGAGCCATGTTTTCGGGTCGATCAGGCATTCTTTCACTTGGTCCAGTCGCCAGTGCGAGTGTTCGGTGCTGCCTGTGCCGGCTATGATGACTCGGTCGGCGGCGATTTGTCTTTCCTCTGGGGTGAGGAATTTCGCTTCGGAGATCTTGTCAGGCAGGAAGAAGTAGATTGGGATGGCCCAGAGGAAGGTGCAGATTCCGAGGATGATGTATATCCATCGCCAGGGTCGGACTTGGTCGTCGATGTGGCCTACGCCGAAGGCCAGGAGACTCGAGCACAGTCCGCCTATGCTGTTGCCTGCGAACCAGATGCCGATGCGTACTGGGATCTCATCGCGAGTGTACCAGGTCGAGGTCAGGAACATGAAGCCTGGCGTGATTGTCGCCTCCGCCACTCCCAACAAGAAGCGGACAGTCATGAGCCCGCCGAAGTTGGTGCATACCGCCGTCATGGCCACGACGATGCCCCAAAAAACTGTGTTGAGACAGAGATACTTCGCCGTGGGCAGTCGAGCGATGAGAATTGTCGTGGGATACTCCCAGAGGAGATAGCCAAAGTAGAAGATGCTCGAGACCCAGCTATACTGCTGTCCTACGAGGTGCTGCGAATTCGTTAGTTTCGATGTCACCATTTCAGGAGGTATGGTATAGCTGCTCACATTATCATCGCGGAGTCCGAATACAGCTGCGCTTGACAGAATGGTTTTATCCATGAAGTTAAGCATATATGTGCAGAATAGTAGCGGTATGAGCACACGGTCGATCTTCTTGAGCACCTTGCGCGCGGCGGTCGTAGAAGGCCCATGGCCCAGCTCCGAAGGTCCATCCATCTTTCTGCACTGTCAGTTGGTGTAGTAGCGTTCTGTTGCGGCTGCTCATCAGTGTGCGACGGCCCTTGGGCGTGTTGGTGAGTATATATTGCGGTAGAGACTTCACTCACAGGCCGGCCTATCTCAGAATCTCAGACCTTCTTGCCCGGAGGCCGCAAATCTCTCATGTGTCAGGTCTCATGCAGCTCCATGCCGATCTCAGACGATAGCACGCCTAGGTTGTCTTCATGCTTCTGCTGCTGCCCAATCTATTGGTTCACCTCGAGCAGCTGCAGCGTGTGCCTTCGAAGACGAGATCGGAGGGAAGCGATAGCCGCGAGGGCATCCGTTAGCGCCATCAGTGATGGTGTGTCTTCAGATAAGGCGGGTGCTAAGAGGTACAAGACGAGAAGTCGGAACCTTGGAAGATAAGAGGAGGCACAAATGCAGGTCGGCGGTCCTCCGATGTCGAAGCCAAGGCCGGCCCCTTGTGCGACGACTTGGCTGCCGCATCCTTCGACCTACAATCCACTTCCATCAATTAAGATAAGTCATCGTATTGCAACCATCTATGTTGCTGATGGCCGTTTGTCATGGCCTTGCGCTGTGATAGCAATCCCGAGTCCGGAGTCCTGCAGTCCGACTCAGCTAAGTGTCCATACTCTTTCTCTCTGCAGTAACGTGGTAGGATGTGAACTAAACAGCATTGCACACTCACAATGTCAGAACTCAAGATCTCGCCATTCATTTCTGCCCTGCCCAAAGTTGAGCTGCACGTCCACATTGAAGGCACCCTCCAACCTGCCTTGAGATGGAAACTTGCACAACGCAACAACATCCCTCTCGAATTCAAGGGGCAGAAATATAACACGTACGAGGAGCTCTTACAATCGTACACCGTCACCTACAACCACCGTCCCGAACAGGGCGGCCGGAAAGATGTGCCGACCTTCCTCGAAGCATACTTTGCCGGCTGCGAAGTCTTGATCACCGAGCAAGACTTCTACGATCTGGCCATGGACTATTTTCGAAGGTGCAAGGAAATGAGCGTGCGCTACGCTGGGCCCTTCTTCGACATCCAAGCCCATACCCGACGAGGTGTTCCGGCTGAGAATGTCCTCAACGGCTACCTGCGGGCTCAGCGACAAGCGGCCTCCGAATTAGGCGTGCGGTCGAATTGGATCTTTTGCTTTATCCGTGATGATCCAGTAGCGGAGGGCGAAGCAGCGTACGAAGCCGCTTTGCCGTGGGCCAAACATGGTCACGGTCTCTTCCACGCCATTGGTCTTGCCAGCAACGCATACGAACGACCGCCTATCCTCTTTGCCGACGCTTTCAAGCGCGCACAACAAGATGGACTGCACATCACCACGCATTGCGACTTTGGTCAAAAAGACACCCACGAGCACATCCGGCAAGCCATCTTCGACATTGGCGTCGAGCGCATCGACCACGGCTTAGACGCTTTTGACAGTGAGGAGCTGGTGCAAGGCCTACTAGCCAAGAATATCGGTCTGACGCTTTGTCCGCATGCATACCACCGACGTACGGCGACTGAAGTGCTGTTCCCCAAGTTGCGTCAACTGCACGATCGAGGAGTCAAATTCTGCATTAACAGCGATGACCCCGTGTACATGCACGACATCTGGATCGATGGCAACATGGAAAAAGCTTATCGGTATTGCGGATTTAGCAAGCTTGAGATGGTGCAGCTTGCGAGGAATGCGGTGGATATGTGCTGGGCTGAACCGTCTGTCAAGCAAGAGATTTACGCGGAGTTGGATGCGATCGATTGTAAGGGAGAGGCGTAATCCCCATTGGATGATGCACAGAGGACTCACCTCAGAGACTGTGGCTGCGTTTTTCCTGCTAATATCCGCTTACGATTTGTTTAGATGCCGAGAATCGTCATACATTTCACTACTGTGCCTCCGACACCTCCGGCTGTCCTCGACCCCTCGAAATACGCGCTGGGCAGCTCATGTAGATCGCGGGCAGCCTGTTAGGCAGATCTGACCACGTGCTAATCTGTTTTGTCCGAACTTGTATGCATAACGGCCCGATAATTTGGCAAGCATGAGTGCCGAATGCAGTGTCTCTCGAGCTTCGAAGTCAATCGTCAGCCCAACCAACCTCGCAGGTACACGGAACGTCTATGCGGATGCTTACTACTCGAAACCATGAAATCCCATGGTACGAGTGCTCACCGTTGGTGCGTTAGGTACTTGGAAGTCTCACGACGCTGATTCGTACCAGACATCGAGTGCGCGCAATCACAGCGGGGCTTCTGACAAGCATACATGTATACATGCACAGTATGCATGCATGCACCTCAAGCTACCGCAGGCTGACTCATTGCATTGTGGTGCTGCTCTCGTATAGCAGATGCGTGTTATTGAGGGACTGTCAAGTCAGAACCTTTGGACAACGCAACTTCGATCTTCCTGCCGGTGCGTGAGGCTGGGTTACATATACAACAAATCACCCCCTAGAAACAGTCGTTCGACCGCGAGAGAACCTTGCGAACTCATGTCTTTCGCCATGGTATTAACAACGCTCTTGGGACTGGTGCCTGCCTACTGGACGAAATTATTTGGCAATGCGTCTCTTTCACCCCAAATCATCATCCTAGGTACCCTGACAACAGCCGTCTACTTCGCCTACTCGCTCAAAACGACCGAACGACCTCTCAAAGGCTTCCCCGTCGTCTCACTTGGGTCCAATCCCAGGTCATCATGGTCCGCAGCCGGCAACGAAATTCTCGCCAAAGGCTTGAAGGAGAACAACGGCCTTTTCCAGGTCATCACTGGGACGGGACCTAAGGTGTGTAATCGGGAATATGCTCACCTCCGCAGACATCGACACAGGCACTAACCTCTCCTCTACCCTCTCCAGATCGTGATCCCCAACCGTTTCGCCAACGAACTCCGCAACCGACCAGAGCTCAGCTTCAACCAAGCCTTTGCCAAAGACTTCTTCCCTTCCTACCCTGGCTTCGAACCCTTCAAGTTCGTAACCTCGGAGGACAGCCCCATTCAGCAGACTGTCCGTGTCAAGTTGACCCAGTCACTCAATCTCATCACTCCGGCCCTCGTCGAGGAAACGGTCGCCGCGGTCCACGATATCTTTGGTGACAATCCAGAGTGGCATAGCATCCCTCTCAAACAAGACATCCTCCACCTCGTCGCACGCCTAACCTCGCGCTTCTTCCTCGGGAAACCTCTGTGCCGCAACGAGCAATGGCTCGATATCGCAAAGAACTACACGGTGGACTGTGTGATCGCAGCGCAAAAGATGCGCGCCGTCCCTGCGATTGTTCGTCCTGTCTGCTACTGGTTTATCGACGAGTGTACTCGCCTGCGCTCACACCTCCGGAAAGCACGAGAGCTCATCGCGCCTGAAATCGAGCTACGAAAACAGCGTGCCCAACAATCCCTGGCCGCAGGCGCGAAACCACCCCAAACCGAAAACGCCATCGCGTGGATGCACGACGTCGCCAAAGGCAAAGACATCGACTACGTCGCCGGCCAACTGAGTCTCACCTTGGTTGCTGTCCACACGACGACTGGAGCTCTCACTTACGCGCTCATCGACCTCTGCAGGAACCCGGAGGCTATCACGCCACTTCGAGAAGAGATTGTTACCGTCATCTCGGAGCGCGGCTGGTCCAAAAGCGCTCTGCAGAAGCTTAGACTCATGGACAGTTTCCTGAAAGAGTCCCAGCGCTGCAATCCGCACGAGAGCACATCGATGCACAGTGTCGCCCAGCGCGCCATCACTCTCTCCGATGGCACCTGCATCCCGACCGGCGCTCGCATAGTGGTCGCTGGAGCTTATCAAGACGCCTCCGTCTACAAGGATCCGGAGGCGTTCGAGCCTTTCCGTTATGTCGATGTCGATGAGGACCAGGAGGCGCGCGGGACTGGATCTAACTCTTGGGGCTACGTGGCTACCAGTGCACAGCACATGGGCTTTGGATTCGGTGTCCATGCTTGCCCTGGTCGCTTCTTCGCCGCGCAAGAGTTGAAGGTGGCGCTGTGCCACTTGCTGATGAAGTACGACTTCAAGACGATCGATGGCGAGGAGCCGAAGACGTTTTCGTTCGAGACGAGTAACTTTGTGGATCCGTTGTGTCGAGTCTCGATCAGGAGGGTCAAAGAGGTCAGTGAGATTGGATTGAAGGGAGAGATTGGTCTCGAGGTATTTTGACGGCCTGTCGCTCGTGAAGCCGTACGTACGTCTTATTAACAAAAAGTTTCGTGAAAATTTCATCTTGCAAAACCTCAGGAGGTTACCATTTGGTCGTTGTTCGCATGATATATTACATGAGATGACATGAAACTAATTGCAGCATTTGCCCGATATTTTCCGAGTCAAACCTAGCAAATCACCAGGTCCTTGAACGTGACCTCGAGATCTTGAGTCATGTTGGCAGCGTTGTACGTCGGCTTGGCCGCATACACGCCAACCCAAAGCTCCACGTCGTCGTCCGCGCGGTCCTCAAGGAAGGCCCAAGTCACCTCGCGCAGCGGGTACTTTTCGGCGGTCGGGTCCTCAAGGTTGAGCGCGTAGACCCACATCTCGGAGCCCTCCCTCTCGAGGAGGAACCTGGCGGTGGTGGCGTTGGCCGGAGTCACAGGACTCAAGCTCCAGTCGGAGAAGGCGTAGGTGCCGACGGTACCGAACTGCGGCGAGCCGGTCTCGACTTCGATGCCGCTCTTGACCCACTTGAGGGGTTCATTCTCGGGGAAAATGATTGCGATTCCACCTTGGTCGTAACGAGTCGTCCAGTCCGCGGAGACGGTGACGGAGATGTTGTGAAACTCGGAGGCTTTGATGGAGCGGTAGATGTAGGGTGCGGTGAAGTTGTCGCTCTTCGGCATGGGGTCGGGACGCCAGAGGTCGGTGGCGGGAGGAGTGGTAATGGTGAAGGAGTCTTCGCCGAGGATGCCGACCTTGGGCTGGTTGCGGGTCTTCCAGCCGGAGGTGGTGTGTTTGCCATTGACGGTGGCTGGGACTTTGGGTGACTTGGGTGAGTGCGAGGCGGTCAGGGCGGTGGCGCTGGAGAGCACGAGGCACGCGAGGGAGGTGGTGAGAGTAGACGTCTTCATGATTGCTGTTGAGTGTGATGGGAGGAGAAGGATACAGGTCAGCGAGCGGGCAGACGGCCGTACTTATAGAGACAGACGGGACTCGCGCAACAACGGAGAAATAGCACGTGGAGTCCAGCGAGTAACTCTAAGAGATGATGCCTCTGGGAAGTGTACAAGGGTTGGGAAAGGCGAAGCATTGTTATTACATTACAGGTATTGCAGAGTGGAGTGTGGAGTGAGGAGGAGGAGAAAGACGGGGTGACAAGTTTCCGACCATCCCTAGCGTCGGCATCGGGATGATGAGAAGCTGGGTCATTCAAGACGCGACGTCGGCATCGGAATCCCACCCAACCTCTCTCGCAATACCGCCCATGAATTCTTGAACAAACCTGGACCATGCGCACCACCCTCTCGTGCAGTTGGTGTCGGTAGGTCTATGACTGATACTCAAGAGGACCATTACAGTCTATCGCGCTCAGACTGATACATCCATCGCAGGAAGTCCAAGGTCAAGTGCAGCCAGCATCACGGCGACCTTCCATGTCGTCGATGTCAGCGCTCAGGACGTACGCTGCAGCAATGCGTGCTGCAAGCCCTGCCCAAGAAAACTAGGTCTTCGGCCTCGCGTCCGGCACCTCACACTGATTCGGCGACCTCTGCTGGAGAGACGCAGGTACTGGATGACCACCACAACAACCACGACCATGACCGGGGACTCTCCTCCCTGGTCGACTTGCCTCGTGCCAAGTTGGCAGAGGCATTGGAAGTCTTCCAGCGTGTTTATCCTGGCTTCTGTATGGTCCATTATACCGACACTCTCCAGCGCTGGGACGCACCGCACGATGATATGCTGCATCTCAAAGTGAGCGTGATACTGGCCCTTTGCGCTGGCGAAAGAGCCAGCGCAGATGCCTGGTCTTGCTATAAGTTGGCGGACCAGCAGACACTCATGAGTCTGCAAAACGCTCTGTGGTCGCGCATGATGCAGCGCCCAGACATTGACATGGTGCAGTGTCTACTACTCATCTCGCAGCTGGAGTGGGGCCGGGGTAACGGATACGCCGCCTGGATGGCTACGGGCAATGCAATTCGCATGTTCCAAGCGCTCGAAGACATGTCGCAGCTTCAACACGCCCTCCCAACCGACCAGGTAAGCCGCTTCGAAGCCCGCGAAACCGTTTGGAGGCGAGAGACGACTCGGCGGACGTACTGGGTCTGCTTCATCATGGACCGAATGCTGGCCTGTAGCGGCAGCCGACCGAGCATTCTTGCTTCGCCCAGCCCTACGATACCATTGCCTAGTAGTGAGGACGATTGGGAACTGGGCGTTGCTTGTGAAAGTCCCGTCATTTACACACCCATCATGGACGGCTCTGCCGTGCCGCCCACAGATCGACCACTATTGACCATCCACAATCACTTCGAGATTGTCATCCGAAGCTTAGACCTCTGGTCATATACATGTCGATGGGTCGCTCAAGGCGGCCGTAGAAAGCCTTCGATGCGCTCAACGTGCCCTTGGGAGCCAAGCTCGCCGTGGCACCAACTGGTCGTCAGCGTTGAGGGGCTACGCGGGATGCTCCACCCACGGACGAGGTTTCCAGAAACGCCTGTGACCCTCTACATACCCCGGCGCCAGGGCGAGAGGTTCGCATTAAACAATCTGATCTACTACTGCACGTGAGTGGCATGGCCCACCTGAACCAGCCATTCCTTCTTCCAATCACTGACACAACAACAAGCATCATGGTCCTCTACCGCGAATACCTACCCTTCGTCCCCGAGCCATTCATCAACATGGCCGGCCCAACCGAGTCACCTCTATTAATTCAACAGGCACCCAGCGACTGGTGGGCTCGCTACACGGCAACTCTGTTCGACGCCTCGGCGCAGGCCACGGCCATCTTGAGTGAGCTGACCGACGCGGGTGTATCACTCCTCTCGCCGGTAATCGGCTACTGCGTCTTCACAGCCGCCAGCATGAACCTGTACCTCGCCGCATTCCCATGGGTGGACCCGGCCTCGAGCCGGAAATTCGACGCCGCGGCACTCTCACAGAAAAACCTCGACTGGTTGCGAACGTTTGCGCAGGCTTGCCCGCTCGGTCGTGAATGGGTACGTAGGCCTCTCACTCTGTTGTAGTATCGCCGCACGACTGACGACTGCAGGTCCGAGTCGCAGAGCAAACGCAAGAGTTCTACCGCAAGACCGACACGGCCAGAACGTGGAGCTGCAATGACTATCCCTCGCAGCTGAAGAAGACACTCGAGTCCTACGGCTCGCTGACCGCAACTCCCGAGGATGATCATAGCACCACAGGACAGCCCGGCCAGCAGCAGACGCAGCTACCTGGGAATGGCGAGAGTGTGAGGTGGCGGCCCGCCGCGATGAGCGCCAGCACGACAGAGCAATCCGACTACTCTATCCAACAGCAGCCGCAGCAGCCTCAACAGCAGCCTCCGCTCCCAACTTCCGCCCATTTGTTCGGGAACAGTCCCAACAACGGCGTGCAAGGACCGCCGTCTTCCGGCGAGGCGGTCGCTGTTCATTCTCATCAAGACGCGAATGCGTCAGCAGGCATGGCCGAGGATCCGCTGATGCTAGTGGACTGGAGCCATTGGGGATTGCAGAGCTTGTTTCCGCAGGACCCTGTGCCAATGGGTAACGAATTCTTGTCGGACTGGTTCCATTGAGGACGAATAAATCGATTGGAAGTTTCCATACGCACGATCTGTCTAGAGATCGACACCCAGCACCCTCACTTCAACACCACCTTCTCCCAATAACGAGCCAAGAATTGCTGAGTGCAGCCCACGAACCGATACAACTCCGCTTGAGGAACACATATACTAAGCGCCAACGAACCTCTTCTAGCCACCCAGAATCCATTCTCGAGCATATGCAGCCAGAAAAGTTCTTTCAACGTCTCATTCTCTCGTAAATCCGCAATAGATCTAATCTGCGAGGCATCGCCGCCCGCGACGAAGTGGCTGCAGATGAGCGAGCCGCGGCCCGTAAAGCACAGTTGCGTGCCCTCGGAGGCCGCCTGCAGCTTCTGCATCGTCTCTTCGCCACGTGCGTTGAGCTCCTTTGCAACTTGCGGCGTATACACGTGTTTGAGGCCTGCGTAGCCGGCGCGCATGGTGACTGTGTTGTTGTTGAACGTCCCGGAGTGCGAGAGCGCGTTGGGAGATCGCGGGTCGAATACGGCCATGATTTCTCGTCGGCCGCCCAGGGCTCCGAAGGCCAAAGAGCCGCCGAGGTATTTGCCCAGGGTAGTCATGTCTGGTTCGAGGCCTACGAGGCTTTGCAGCCCGCCTGCGGCCAGGCGGGATGTCAGGACTTCGTCGAAGATGAATACGGCGTTGATCTGGAAGTTCGAGGACCGAGGTCAGCTGGTTGTGGGGAATTAGTGTGTCTTTGGCTTTATGATACCTTGCGGGCGGATGCCTGGACTGCAAGCAGGAACTCCTCAGTCCCGACGATGTTACCAGAGGCGCCCTGCATACCCTCTACCAGGACGGCACCGACATCGGGCGTTTGCTCAATGGCAGTCTGTGCAGCCGAGATGTTGTTGTACTCGACCACAACAAAATTCTGCTGGTCGATGGTGTTGGAGATTGGTTTGGTAGAGAATCCGAGCACACTGCCATGGTAGCCGCCAGTAAACACAACCACTCTGTGTCTGCCCGTGTGTTGCCGCGCCGCCATCAAAGCGTGAAGATTGGCTTCGGTGCCGGAATTTGTGAATCGCACAGTGTCGAGAGAAAAGCGCTCGCAGATTAAAGAAGCATATGTGACCTCATGCTTGGTGTTGGCACCCAGGTTGGAGCCGTTCTCTTGCAGGGTGGCTTTGATGGCTTCGGTGAGGACCCGCTCCGAGTGGCCGTAGAGTCCGGCAGAGTACTCGCCGAGGAGGTCTGTGTACCTACATGTCGTGGGTGAGTGATGTTCGTTCGCCCGGGCAGTTGCCAGAAGCGAGACTTACTCATGGCCGTCTTCGTCGACGAGGTGACAAGAGGCGCCGCTGGTCATGCTGATTGGGAAGGGAGCGGTGTGGAGCACCGAGCGGGAGTTGCCACCAGGCAGGTATTGGAGAGCTTCATGGTGAAGCTTCTTGGAGTTCGGGTTGCGCTCGACGAAGCGCTGTCTTGCCTGGCTCAGGGCGTCGTCGACGGTGGTGGTGGAAACGCTCTCCATCGTTTCGTAGGTGAGGGTGGTAAAACTGGAGGGTGTGAGAGGCTCGGCGGAAAGAGATTATCCGACTGTGAGTAAGAATGGAAGAACGATAGGAGAGTAAGGGAGGTGGAGGTATAGTGCAGTCTAAAGGCCTGAGATGTAGCGTGTCTACCGGGCGGGTACCGTGGCCTGATTGATATCGGCGTCGGGATGTTTGAGGTTTGATGCCGTCCATCGATTCTGCTTTGCAATCTTACTCGGGAGCGGTATGCTTGACGGAGTTATCTTGTCGGCATCGGCATCGGCATTGCAATGTTGTTGTCACGACACCAACCTATCTTGCCCGCTATATCGGTCAACATACATAATCATTTATCTCTGCTGGCATGCCGTCTCGGTATAGTGAGATTTTACCGCCACCCCGCTTCGTACTAGAAGATTAGTAGTGGGATTGAGGTTTCCAAGAGGAGGAGGAGGAGGAGGAGGAGGAGGAGAAGGAGGAGAGTAACCGCAACCGCAACCCTATTCTTCCTGACCAATAGGAGCCCTTACTCGCCGCACCCAAACTCACTCGCTGAGTTCGAAACAACGCGTGTACGGCTTGCTTGACAAAACCCCCGACCACAACGCTATTCCGCCATTAACGACTAATCGACTCCCGGGAGTTGGTCGACGAAATTCTGAAAGAATGAAAAGATTCGACGGGAAAATGAACCATTAGCAAAGCCCGTCATATTGAAGGTATTTGACTCGCGAAGGGACTTAGCACGCCTAGCACCCGACGCTGTTATCTCAACACCAAAACGCCTCACTCGATGCGGCTCTCAACCATCCTACCAAGGAGTAATGAGTGTGCAGCACTAGCGAGATCACAGGATTGGGTACACCGAATCCTCCCCCCTCTGCGCTGCAACATGGCCAAGCGTTTCCTTATCTGCTGGATATTTGTCGGTCCTTGGCATCTATTCTATCACTGCATGTGCTCTACATTGTCGGATACGTACCGTCGGGACTGGGCCTGCGAAAAGGACGTTTGCCGCCTGATAAGGAGCACAGGATGTGAGTTACGCGGAACCATCCCAAGCACGTTGAGATGTCGCTCTACCAAGCCATGCCAGTATGAGCAGCCTGTGAATTGCAACTTGTTACTTATACCGATAGCCTCGCTCTTCTCGAACGACCAACTGTACGCTCCTACGCCTTTCTTCCCTACATCTACGCACCTCCAACTCCACCAAGTGAAGCAGACCTTCTGCCGAAATGGAAGGCGGAAAGTCTTCGCTCATAATTGAGTCTGGCGGCGATGGAACCGCGGAAGCAGCTCGAGATGTTGACATCAGCGCCAAAGCTGAAGCAGCCCTTGTGCGAAAGTAAGACCTCCGCGTCCTTCCCATGGTCTTTTTAATGTATTTTTTCACCTTTCTCGGTAGGTCCAACATCCTCCAACAAAACAGGCCACCTTCGTAAGGTGAAACGCCAACCATGACAACTCCCTTACTTCTTCAGACCGCACCAATCTGGGCAATGCCAGGATCGCCGGTATGGAAGCAGACCTCAGTCTAAGCACCTACGGCTTCAACATCGGCGCCTGTCTGTACTACGCCGTGTACTTCTTCGCCGACATATCCGCCGCTCTCTGCGTCAAGAAATTCGGATTTATCACCCTGCCTCTGAGTTGCATAGCTTTTGGGGCGGTCACACTTGGTACCGCTTTCATCCACAATGAAGCGAGCTTCTATGCTATTCGAATCTTGCTGGGCCTTACTGAATCCGTCCAATTTTGGCCTCAGCTACGTTGTGTCGAGGTATTATCGGAGAACGGAAGTGACGACGCGAGTCTCGTTCTTTATGCTTGTCGCTGCAGGCCTTGCTGGAGGGTTTGGAGGTCTGCTCGCCTCTGGGCTGCTGGCGCTTGGAGAAATTGCAGATGGCATCGATTCGTGGCGAAACATTTTCTTCGTGGAAGGGTATGTTGTCCTCCATTACGAGACTTGATGTCCGCTCCTGGAAGACAACGCTGATACCACTTTGCAGTATCATCACAGTCTGCGTGGGGATAATATCGCTATACTTGTTCCCAGCGGATCCGTCTCGAACTAGGGTTTTCAGCAAAGATGAGAGGGCGTTAGCCATGGCCCGCATCTACCGCGACCAACCCGCCGTCACCGAACACAAAGAGAAAGCGTCCTGGTTCCTGATCAAGCGCGGAATTTTCAACGTCAACGTCCTCGCCGGCGCCTGGATCTACATCTGCGACCAGATCACCGTGCAAGGCCTGTCCATCTTCACAGCAACGATTCTCCGCCTGAACTACCCCGACAGATCTACAGTCCAGATCAAGCTCCTCTCCGCGGCGCCTCCTCTGGTGGGAATGGTCTTCGGACTCGCGGTGTCGTACATCACGATGAAGACGCGCCGGCACGGCATTGCCATTGCGGGATGTGCGGCGATGTGCGTGGTCGGGTATTCTATCTGGATCGCTTCTACGAATCCGCAGGCTCGGTGTGCGGCCATCTTCCTCAACACGGCGGGAGGGTACAGTTTCGGTACGCTTGTGCTAGGCTGGACGCTTGCGAATGCTGCGCCTGACACTGTTCGTAACGTTGCGAATAGTGCTGTTTCGGGGCTCGCAAATATCGGTCAGTATCTCGTAGCCCGAGTTGTTGATACCCTGCTCTTCGATGATGACCCAAAACTAACATGCAACCAGGATCAATCGCCGCCACCTGGAGCTACATCAACACTGATGTGAGCACGGGGTATCAGATCGGCAACAGTCTGAACACGGCGACTGCGGCTACTGTGATCATCACTTCGCTGGGTCTTGTGTTTTACCAGATGAGGGAGAACAAGAAGCGTGCGGATGGGCACAGGGACTACCGACTGCAGATGTCGGCTGAGAAGGTGGCTACTCTCGGGCATCTGCACCCGGACTATCGGTACATCCACTAGAATGATACAGGACCGGAGAAAAGCAGTCAGCATCAATGGTAGCGATGCAGTCGCATCTGTATTGGACGCCATTTAGGCGACATGTTGCTTCATCTTGCAGCCATGTAAGATGAGGGTGAAACTGGTAAAACTGCCCTCCAATCTCTGATTCGGAACCACCATCAGATCATCCAAACCGGTCTTTGGTTGTCCCAACACGAAGAAGGTATGACTCCTCCCCTTACAGGTGTCGAATTCCCCCTTACGTCCTGCGACTTGAACCAAGCCATGCTCCGGAGCATCATAACAAGCCAGGCATCGACAAACAAGTCATGAACATAATCCACATCCATTGCAAGAAAATACTCGTGCAGACCTCCTTTGCGCACCTTTTCTAGATACTTCGCTATCAGGACCTCGACCTCAATTCCCCTGGCTGCTTCGGAAAGATTTTCCCCCTCGTGAAATCTCCCTGATGAATCCGGTACGTCGTCGTCTGGTAGTGTGGAATCCCGCAGGTCTCTCAAGGTCGCCTTCCAGGCTGTGAAGCTCAAGTCACAGTGAGCCGCGACCAGATGCAAGTATAGCGTCTGGCGACTGCGTTCTCGGTCAAACCCGTGTGAGACAAGCCAGAGGGTCGTGCGCTCGAAAACCTGCTGGGTGTACTGCATTACTTTCTCATCATCGTCTTCCTCGTCGGCAAGTGGGCTGAGCCCGAGCGATTCGAGCCAAACATCTCTCGCCAGTATACGTGCACCTGGCGCGTATAACCTTTTCCCATGGTCGAAGAAAGCCTCGAGTAACTTTGGCCACTTCAGCGGGCACATGACTAGTCCGCCGGCGCCGTCTTTCCAACCGAAGAAGATGTGGTCACCGGCGCCTTTGCATGGTAGGAATTCGCACAGTAGCGCTATGAGCTCATTAGACAACATGTCCTTCCAGCGCGTGTGATTCTCATCAGAGTCATCCTCACGCTGCAAGTTCAAACGCCGATGAAGCCAACCTGAAGAATCGATTGCGCTCAAGACGACTTTCAGTACATTCGTTTAACCAAAGTCGTCAGTGCAGTGGAGGTCCTTATCGACAAGATGACTCGCACCGGGTATGATGCCACACATGAATTTGTCCGTCGGGCTGTTGAAAGCCAAAGCGCAAGTGGAGCGACGATGGTCTCTTTCCTCCGCCGTGAAAGTCGCCACTAAGCCCATCTCCGGCACTTGGGTGAAGCTCAAGCTGTAGCCATTGCCTGAAGCCTGATAGGTGTCCTTTTCCATATCGATGCGCCACTGCATTCCCATTCGTGTCGCCATGACCACGAGTGTGCCTAATGTGGTAGTTGCCATTGGCCTCGTGGCTTTCGAAGGGAGACTGCCCCAGGTACATTCGACGAAGGAGACTGACACTCCAGTAGGATGTCTGTGCTTCATGAGATCCAGATTTGCGCATTCTGGACGTTCCACGAGAAGAGCCCGTGGGTGACCGAGATCGGAAGGCGGTTGCGAGCTTGAGGCAGGACTTACCAATTTGTAAGTCCGACTTACAGATGTAATTCGGTTTTCGATACGGTACAAGTGGCGCAGAAAGGATAACCAAGACACCCTCTGGTCGGAGATGAATCGATGTCTGAGGTATGGGGAGCCCCGCTCCTCGTCGCCGAGAATGTCCAATAATGTTGCACGTCTCCCCATGCTGATGATGCGGTTGTCAAAGTCATGCGTCAAGCTGCTATCGAGAACAAAGCCACTCTGGACCAGCGCATGCGCACGTTTCGTTGAATTGAGGAAATTCCAGTGCTGAGTCGCAGAGCTTGAATACCACGGAATGGGCGTTAGGTTTCCAGCAGTGGGTGCCCGTCCCTGGGTGATCCTGGGTCTCCTGTCCCGAAGCGTCAAGAAGCACTCCCGGTAGGAATCTTCCCTCAGCCGGGCATCCGATATGTCTCGCAATTCCAATTTTGGTGTGACGAAGTGCACTTCGAACCTGAACTCGGACCAGGACCAGCGTCGCCAGCGCAGTATGGACCATGGGCCTATGACCGCTTCGCTACACTTCCTGTAACCATCGGCTGTCTCGAAGAGTACCCGAAGAAGGTTGAGAATCGGGACGATAAGTGCAAAGAGCGAGATGATGAGCGGTACGTAAGTCGGGATTGCCATCCTGGACTTGCAGACAGTGTCCGGTCGAACGCTTCCGCGAATGGAGCCTCGTATGACCAAGTTGCCGTCTGAAGATAGTGAGTCGGGAGTGTGTCCTCTGAGCAGGCTGGAGGTGGTCAAGTGTCAGGCACTCGACTCGATGCTGACCGGAACGAAGGATTGCAGTAGGGAACGTAGTTGTTGAGCTGAGACGGCAAGGGGGGAATGAATGCTGATGCGTCTGATCGGGCTCGAGGTGGTGGCGTACCCTTAGTGCAGGCAGCCCATGATGACCGCTTTGCCATTCATGCATGCACCCCGCCGCACAGTGTGCGTGAGCTGAACGCCTTCAGCCCAGCCTGATGGCTTCTGATGGCGTGGGGTTTCTGGGAGACTACGCACTCCAATGTATCTTTTATTCTGGATCTGTCACTTTAAAAATCAGCCGTGACAGCGGAAAAGACATGATATTCCAACCCAAGTCGAAGCCCTCCATTAGCACGAAACAGCTGTCTCGAGAATTCTTCGAACGCTTTATCTCAGCTTACGCAGTCAGCATAGACGACTCTATCGAGCAAACGCCTGCAAAGTAAAGTGATTGCACGTTGATATGCAGACCAACGAGATCGTTCATGACACCGCCGACCAAAGGAACGAGCGCTGAAAGTGCTCTTCGAAACAGTCCAAACTAGAGACCTCATTTAGTCTTGTCACCGTCCGAAACAACAGGCTTCGGAACCACCTGCGTAGTCGCCAGCACAGCCATCAACGAAAACACAGAGCCAAAGTACGACACAGCAGAACTGTACGCAGTATTGCAGAACGGGTAAACGCTAGCAGCAATGATCGCGCAAGCACAACCGCAGCCCCATAACGCCCACGTCACCGTGTATGCTGCTGAGAAGCAGGACCCACGCATGAGGGAGACCATGGACATCAGGCTGCCGAGGACAGCGATGACGCTGCTTTGTAGGAGGTTCCAGAAATCCGCGTCTGAGGTGGATCCGCTGCCGGGGGTGTTGATGGAGACGCTGAAAGCCTTGTATCCGGGTATGAGGGAAGCGATGAAGAAGAAGGCGATTAGGGCGATGAAGATGATGGTATCCTGGTTGATGAGAACATCAGCTTCCGTTTGATAAAGGGCATCGTGAGTTTCGAATTTACCTTCGCGTTGCTCTGCTGGTTTTCTGGCCAGGCAGAAAATGTTTTGGCGGACGTGGTCGGCTCTTCTTCTGGGACAGTAGAGATCTGGTCTGGTTTCCGAGTCTGGAAAAGAGTCTGGTAAAGGTCGCTTGCTTCGAGCTCAAACGTATCTTTGTGCCACGCTTGTTCCAGTACTTTGACGCGGGCATCTATGCCTTTCATGAGTGGTTCGATGTCTTCTCCGCGGTCATTTTGAGATGCGGCAAGGTCTTTTCGGATGATGTCTCTCCTGTGGAGTATCTCGATCTTGAGACTGCTGAGGACTCGGAACACAACCATTGCGCTCAGTGATCGCGAATTGACGTTCTGTTGCAAGAAGAGGTCCAACATGAACTGCCAGTAAGGGATCTCGAAGGTGTCTTGAAGATAGTGGAGCAGGTCTTCCGGGGAGCAGTCTGTGACATCGTAAAGGACACGACTATCCTCGCTGATCTTCAATCTGCCGAAGACTTTCTCGCAGAAGTTTCCAAGATCACCGAGGTTGCGGGCGGCATCTGAGTGGTCTTTGTGCTGACCCAGGGCCTGCTTTTTGTCCCAAGCCTGCTTGTTCTCGACTTGGTCCCGAGCCGATTCCAGATAGCCCTCCACAACATCACGGGGCAGGCGAGAGACGACAGCTTGGAAGTATTCGGCAAAGCCATTGTCGATGTACTGGAACAGTTCGGCGATACGGCAGAGTTGCGCTTTGACGTTACGGTCTCTGATGAGAACGTAAGGGGCGAATTTCTCGACTGGCTCCGTTGGATTCTGCAATTTGATATCAGCCAGCGAGCCCTCTGAGAGCACAAAAGTGACTTACAAGTCGTGCGATGCGATGGCGGGTCTTCGACTCCTTGATACGAGCTGATCGCTGGCCAACAAAGCGGTCTTCTCGGAGGACAAGATTGTCGAATACTGAGTGATTGGGTGCGTGATGATGAAATTCCACGTTTACACTGCCCGAGATGGTACCCGCTTGAAAACCAGAGTTGTTGTCTCCGAAGTTGGCATCGTACTGGGTTTTCGAAAGACTAGGTGACTTCAGACTCACTGGGGACTGAGGATTGTAGGTCTGTCGTTCCAGTGGACCCCGTCTGGCGTTTGCTAGAGTCCCATGGCGGTCAATCTCGGCGGTCGTCGCATCGTCGACCACTGGAACGGTCAGCGTGGGAGCGATTTCGACAACTCCATCTTTGCTTGCTTCTAAGGGACTCATTTGAGATAAAAAGACCGTTTGGTGCACTCTCTCGACAAGTAGATGGCAAGTAAGCTGGGATGAGAGTCGGTTAAGTAGATCTCGGAAGCCGCATGGTGGAGGCGCAGTTCATGCATGTACTGTACCAGGTATAGCTGTGTACATCAACCGCACAGCCACGCCTCCGCAGCTGAATGGCGCATGCGCAGCGAGCGTAGTTGAACACATCGATTTGTGTCATGGGAATCTGAAAATCGCAGTCAATAATACTGAAACTAAGGCCGAGGCATCCTCTATCGACAGCCGAACCATGACATGCTCCCATACCGCAGAAGTTGATTTAACTCCAGGAAGATGGTGCCGCTCAAGCTGCCGAGTTCAAAACATACTGGAAGTCCGCGAGAACCAGAAATATTACAGGGTAACTAGAAATACACAATAGTCAATTACACCCAACGTCATATTACCAGAAACTCGCGGCACCATCCCGCCAACTTCCTTTTCCAGCGGCTCTCAACCACAGCTCACACAACCACGCTATTACTCCTCCTCACCTCCTTAACATACCCCATCTTCCTCCCCGTCACCTCCAACCTCACATGCTCACGCCCACGCCCACGACGCACATACTCAACCGTCTGCCCCTTCACAACATCAAAGCTCTCGCCTCGACACTCGCCACCAACCCACCACTGCGCCTCAAGCTTGACACCAGGATCCCAGCGTCCAACCTCACCCTCAACAGTGCGTCCGTAATCCTTGGGTTTGAGAGTCGGCGGCGCCTGGCGATCGAGAGCAGCTTGACGGCCTGCGGATGTGATGACATCTTCCCACAGATTTCCGCGGGAGGCGGAAGTGGTGAGGTTTGCGTGGATGGGGGAGGGGCCGGTGGGAGAGTGGTCCTTGAACCAGGCGTCGAGGAACTCAAGGTAGTTCCAGATTTCGCGGGTTTGGTAGTTGCCGCCGTGGGTTTTGCCCTCGAGGATGGTCACGTTTGCCTGTTGCCGTGGATTGATGAGTCAGTTGATCTGTTCTGTGTGAAGACTGGGTAGGGTTGAAAGGCTGGACTTACCCATCCAGCACCGCCGTAGCTGTTGACGTTTTGCTCGAAGCGCTCGACACCTTCGTTCAAGTAGTAGTTGTCGTGCGAGCCGACGTAGACGAAAATGCGGCCGCGGAGGACTTCTCCTAGGTTTTTGGCGTTGGCCCAGTTGGAGGTGATGTAGTGGGAGAGGTCGAAGGGCTTCCAGTAGTTGACGGCTTCGGGGTAGATTTCGCCGGTGACTTTGTTCCAGGGCTGATGTGGGTCAGCGAGTTTGCTCCAGGGGCATGTGCAGGAGGGCCTGGGTGGTTTGTCTTACCTCGAGCGGATAGCCGTTCAAACCTTGAGCGCCAAAGACGGTGTTCCAGACGCTGTTACTGTTAGCAGTTGTACATCTGGTGAGGTGGAAGGATAGTTATGGACTCACTCCCACTGCAAAGCGGATCGCGAAGAAGTGCCAAAGGTGAGTTCCCAGTGATTCTCCTGTGCAACAGTAGCAAGAATGACCTCGGTCTCGTTCTCGAAAGTGCGAATAGAACCAATCGCCGTTCCATCCGGACGGTAGTAGGCATTGGTACTGTTGTACAAAGCAATGTCCTGGTGGCTGCGGAAGTCGAGCGAGTCAGGGTACGACGAGAAACACGCGCCGAAGAGATCCGGCCTGTAGATGACGCTGGCAGCCGAAATCCATCCACCAGTAGAGCCACCTTCCTGCACGCGGGCCCAGGGCTCGGCGATCGTGTTGAAGGTAGCGTCGATGTGCGGGATCAGCTCGTCGTTGATGGCGTCGCCGTAAGGTCCCATGTTGGCTGTGTTGACGCCGTACGAGTCATCGTAGAAGGGCGCTTCGTGGCGGAAAGTGACGAGGATCATCTTGGGCGTTGTCCGGTTGGATTGGCCGTTCGCTCCTGGGATGACACCGCTGTCCCATGCGGTGGAGAAGTTGGCTGTAGGGTATCTGAACGCTCCGCCGCCTGCGGGCCAGTGACCTTGTTGATAGACTACTGGATAGCGTTTGGAAGAGTTGCCTGTCGCGTAGCCGTGAGGGAGGAGTACGTTCGCGCCAACGTACATGTCGCGGCCCCAGAACTCGCTGAGCTTGGCACTGCGGATCTTGACGTACTTCAAGTACTCAGTGTCTTCGTAGTTGCCCTGCTGGCAGCCTCCGATCTCGTGGCCGGTGAAATTTTGCACGGGCTCTACGGCGTTGAACTCGAGACTGATCGACTGGTCTCCACCCGAGACCTCGACATCAAGAGGCGAAGTCAGAAGACTGCCGAAGCCGTCGACATTAGCTGCACCGTCTCCGCAGGGGAAGCGGACGCTGACGACAGAGCCGTCACTCCTCTCAACCTTTTCGTAGATGTTGAGGAATGCCTGGACGGTGTAGTTGCCTGGCGAGATCTCCTCCATGCTCGCGTTCGGGAATCCGTAGACGCCAAGCCTCGTGTTCATCCCACTGCCACCAGAGAATGTGGCAGTGTCTGAAGAAGAGTAGGAGTAGACATTCTTGCCGAAAAACTTGTTGGGAGAAGTGTCCACCTCGGTATCGTCCAGAGGGTCGACTCCAGCAGGGGCGAACATGAGCGAGATCCGACCGTCGACGCTCGAATTGAGCAGACCATCAGCCACAGAGATCTCGACTTGCAGTCCATTATCGTAGCTTGGAGGAGACGCGGAAACCAGTGTCGCTGTGAGAAAACATGTGGCCAGAAGCGATTTCGCCGTCGAGATGAGATTCGGCTTTGCGGCTGTCCTCGCGCTGTGGGCTGTTAGAGAGGGGAGCATCATCTTCGCGAGATACTTGACACTGACACAATAAAATCACAGCTGGACCTACTCTCATTGTTAAATACATGCTCGTCGCAGCCCCGAAGGAAGCGATAAGCAACGACGACATTTTCACAGTGCTCTTTAGCTACCTTCCCGATCCAGTTCTAGTGTGCGGGACTCGGCAAGGGCGATAGGAAGAGTGATGAAGTGTCTTGTTTGCCATGTTCTTGTGCGATGGTGTTGGAGACATCCAGAAGTTGAAGCACGAATGTAAGAGAGTTCTTCAACCCGCCAAGAACTGTGTCGTCGTACAAGGGCTGATGTTTGTGTGAAACTCTCCTCGTCGCTGACTGTGCCCCGAACACCGAACACGAGGGCGGCCGTGCGAGACGTTTGCGACCGATAACATTATCGATTTTATTGAAAGTCATGAATAACAACAACCTTGATTCATATACGACCCTCCAACAACCTCGGAAAGACGGCCATATCAATCACGTGCGACTCGACAAAAAAACACGATATGCAACCGGACCCATCTGACCAGCCTCTCCCTCGCCACTTTGCCCTGCCAACGCGCCTTGTACTGCACGACGCGACCGGCGAGATGCACGCCCTAGTCCTAGTCAGACAAGGTGTTTGGCGCTAGGTGAGAACGCCACCGCGAAAAGAGCAGGCGTCCGAGCGCCTCATCAGCACATCATGCTCTGGAGGAGGCTGGAGAAGAGTCTGGAGAGAGATGCACTAGGATTTACTAACCCATCTAAGGACTGTCGGGAACACGAACAGTGCGACATCCGGGCTGAAGATCTGGCGGACTGCACTGCTACAGTACTGGTGAAGGACTGTCTTACCAGTACATGAATGCCTTGTCTCTACGCTCAAGCGAACTCTTTCTTGGAGGCGAGGCGAATCTACCTGTAACTGTTCCTGCGTCTGTACATGTACATGATGTGTACAGCACCTGGATCTAAATTTATTCGCCATGCCATGCTTGGATGGACTGTAGTCATGAATGGCTGACGCGGCCGACCGCAGCAGCATTCCAGGTCCTCGTATAGCAGTCCCAACGATCAATCTCCGCCGAATGTTCTGGCAGAGTCGCCTAATAGTCACTATTCAACATGTCCTCAAGAATAGATCTCCACACTTCCCGACTATACCAAGATGCAGCTCATGCAGCCTTCCCTTCTCTCTCCGTGGTTCATCGTGCCCGTTGCTGGGGGCGCCGTTTTAGCGTGCGGCGCTAGTTTGTCTTGCGGTTTGCGGCTCGTCTGGGAGTGAAGGATATTGGCGTTGGCTCTCGCGAGGTGGCAGGAATAAATACAACGGCCTTCGCCCTTACTTCTCGTGTTTGTCTTGTTTCTTCTCGCCTCATCTCACAAGACATCTTCTCGACTCTCTGTACATACAACTCCGTCCCATCATCAACATCAACGCAGACCATCAGCTTTTTGAAGTCAACGATCAATCAATTTACATATCCAACACCAACAACACAACACAACACACACCACAACAGCAAATATGCGATCCTCCATCTTCTTCATCGCGCCCTTCATGGCTGCCGCCTACGCTCAGAGCAGCGATGTCAACACTACCGTAAGTCCTCCGACCCATCTTCCCAACCAATCAAATCTAACAACCACTCCCAGTCCACCACCGCCCCGTACACAAACGGCTTCACCTCCTACCTCACACAGACCAACTCCCTCGGCGTAGTCACCGGCATGCCCTCCGTCGCAACCGACCAATCCGCCCTCCCCCCCGCGGTCACCACGCAGCCCACAGCCGTCACCTCGCAGCCCGAAGTCGCTACCATCCCCGCCGGCCTGCCCGAGGGCGTCACCAACATCGTCCAGAACATCTCCCGCAGCCTGACCTCGTTCGAGGTGTCGGTCGGCAGCTCCACCACCGTTGTCATCGGCGCGGCTTCGGACGCGACGATTGTTACTGGCACTGGCACTGAGACTGGCGCTGCCGCCACCGCCTCTTCTTCCAGCGGCTCTTCCAACGACGACTCCTCTTCGGCGTCCGGCTCTTCTTCTTCTAGCGACGAGTCTTCTGGCTCTTCCACTTCTGGCTCCAGCGCCGCCGAGTCTACTGGCTCTGCCGACTCTTCCGCCGGCCGCGTCACTCTTGCTTCTGCTGGTGTGCTCGGTTTCGGTGCCCTTGTCGCAGCCTTCTTGTAAGAGTGTGCGGACCTGTACGCATATTAACGAAAACAAAAGAAGGCATGACATCGTACACGAAGGGGGACTGAGGATTCTGGACACCTTGCTGTTTTTTTGAGCGTTTCTTGTTACGCTTTTTCGTGTTCTTCCTCTTCTTCTTAATGACGGGATGGCTTTTCCGTATCTTCTCTTTCTTTACTCCCGCACAGCTTAGGAATGCTGTGTCAGCAAAAAAATGTGTAAAAGGCATGGAGGTCTTCCTTGTGAGGATGACTGGTCTTGGGTATCGGTGGTAGTATAGGCAGGACTACATGTAGTCCAGATTAATGCAAAATGCAAGTCTTTGACATCGACGTTTTTTGGACTCATCTGTTCGTCTTTTCCTTGATGTCGCTGGTCTTGTAATCGCTCGAGTATGGCGAGAAAAAAATTCTGCACCCCGGATCCATGATTTGATAGTTTGCATGCTGATAACGATGGTATTGATGGTAGACAGCAAGATTCCGATGTTTGAAGACGGAAAAGCCAAACAGATCATCTCCGCCGCCCGCGGCAGCCGCAAAGTTCCACACCTCAGCCACTCGACACATAGAGCTTGGAGCTTGGAGCTGCGTGACCTGTAAGAAAGAGCTCCCGACAGCTTGACATCAAAACTCCACATTAATCCTATGCCACCGCGCCTTGTTCCATCTCTTGTCATCGGACGAGCACTCCGATCACCCAGACCGCTGCAAAGGAACATCAAACTATCTTCACCTCAACTCTCATCCAACTTCTCACACAAGAAGACAATGCACCAACAAGCCATGGACCAGTCAACATTAAAGCAGTACCTGGCCGACGACCCACCAACTATCGTCCCGCTGGCCATCAAACCACACTTCGATGCCTTGCAGCCCAAGGAGAAGAAGTATGCCCACTACATCAGCCGTGCTGCTCTCGCTGGTACCAGGATCAACTTGAGGCAGGTCAGTGCTGAGAGCGAGGCTATTTATGACTTGATCATCGAGTTGCACAGGTGTGAAAATGGTGAGTGGCGGTGAAAGTCCATCCAGACTGGCAATGAGAACCACAAAGTATGCTAGGCTAACAGTCTGCAAGGCGACTGGTCCAAAGTACAATCCAAGACCGGCATCTCAGACGACGACCTCAAACACTTCCTGAGCTACGCCGCCCAGTTCATCGGCAACACAGGCAACTACCGCTCCTTCGGCGACAGCAAGATCATCCCACGCATCCCCAGAGAAAGCTTTGCCAAACTCGCAAAAGCCAGCCCGGCCGCGGAGAAGCTCTACAACTCTTTCAAAGGTGACTTGTACGAATCCAGCATCGCACGCATGCACCTTGGCTACCCGGACAAGGGACACGTGTCCACCTACTACCCCGACTCGCCCAACATCACGACTGAGGAGATCGCGTACACGGCAGACTTCATCAAGGGGAAGGGCTTGCTGCCGGAGAACACACGCATGCGCAAGACTTTTTCCGGTGATTTCGAGGTTCTGATCGCATCGGCTGTTACTGACCCTGCCACTCGCGACGTTAAGGAGTCTGAATGGACTCTCTCCGGACCTCTGGAAGGCAAGAAGCTGCGCCTAGTCTTCGGCGACCATGCCACCGAAATGGCCAAGATCGCAAGCAACCTCGCGGAAGCGAAGAAATTCGCAGGCAACCCCGAGGAAGAATCCATGCAAGCGGAGTATGTGAAGTCCTTCCACGACGGCTCGATGGAGGCCCACAAGAACTCGCAGCGCCACTGGATAAAGGACTTGGGCCCTGCGGTCGAGAGCAACATCGGTTTTATCGAGACTTACCGCGACCCGCATGGCATCAGGGGCGAGTGGGAGGGTTTCGCGGCTTGTGTCAACAAGGAGAGGACCAAGGCTTTCGGCAAGCTGGTTGAGGCCGCGCCTGCGCAGATTCCTAAGTTGCCTTGGGGGGCTGAGTTTGAGAAGGACAAGTTCCTTTCGCCGGATTTCACCAGTCTGGAGGTTCTTACTTTTGCTGGTAGTGGGATTCCTGCTGGTATCAACATTCCAAACGTGAGTGTTCCTCATCAACGTTAGAACCAGCATTTCTCCCTCAATACTAACAACATCCGCAGTACGACGACATCCGCCAAAGCGAAGGCTTCAAAAACGTCTCCCTCGGCAACGTCCTCAGCGCCTCCGCCCCGAAAGAAGCAGTCCCCTTCGTCGCCGCTCGCGACCAAGACGTCTACGACAAATACAAAGACGAAGCCTTCGAGGTCCAAGTCGGCCTGCACGAACTCCTCGGCCACGGCTGCGGCAAAATGCTCCAAGAAACTTCACCCGGCCAATTCAACTTCGACCACAAAAACCCGCCCATCAGCCCCGTCGACAACAAACCCGTCTCAACCTGGTACAAACCCGGCGAGACCTGGGGCACCGTCTTCGGCGGCATGGGACCCAGCTACGAGGAGTGCCGCGCCGAGTGCGTCGCCATGTCCCTGTGCCCTGACTTCGGCATCCTGCAAATCTTCGGCTACGGCGATGGGTCTGAAGACTTGCACGGCGAGGCCGGCGACATCCTCTACGTCTGCTACCTGCAAATGGCGCGCGCCGGAATCGCGGCCCTGCAATTCTGGGACCCGGCGAGCCGACGCCACGGCCAAGCACACATGCAGGCCCGCTTCGCGATCCTGCAAGTCTTCCTACAGGCCGGCGGGGACTTTTGCAAACTCGTGCACGAAAAAGAAGATCTCTCTGACCTCACCATCGCGCTGGACCGCACCAAGATCGCTTCGCACGGCCGACCCGCTGTCAATGCGTTCTTGCAGAAACTGCAGGTCTTCAAAGCCACGGCCGACCTCAAGCGTGGCAAGCAGCTGTACGAAGACATCACGCATGTGGACGAGTGGTACGCCACTAAGCTGAGGCCTGAGGTTGTGAGGCAGGCGAAACCCAGGAAGGTCTTTGTGCAAGCCAACACGTTCCTGGAGGGTGATGACGAGGTTGTGTTGAGGGAGTATGAGCCGACGGCCGAGGGGATGATTCGGAGTTTTGCGGAGAGGGAGTATATTTGAGAAGGTCTGGAAACGGCGATGGAACAAGAGTGAGAGAGTATGTGATCACCGACTTGTCAGGTTCCATGCTGTTGCGATACGTGTCGAACGAGAAGTGGTGGTGGTGATGGTGGTTGGTATATTGACGATCAAGCAAGGCGACTTCTGAAAACATACTAGGTACATCCTCTGAAGAGAGAATGTCTGGATGTCTAGTGTGTGGTGACATCCATATAAAATCATAGGTACACACAAAAATTCTCCGGAAAAAAAGAAATCCGATAACTACAAAGCGGCTTTTTGAGAAGAACTGGAGAAGAAGAAGCACGCATGCATGCACGTCTTTTGCCCTAATGGCAGGCAGCAGCACACCCAGTTGCGCGAATCACACTTTTGTCGATCTCCCCAAAAGGCGAGTCGAGTCCTTTTCTTGCTTTCCATCTACCTACCCCTCTCACGACAACAAATCATTTCACTAACGGTGGGTACGTTCGGCCTCGAGTATTTTCATTCTCATCAACCCATCAACCATCTGGCCTTCTATCAGCCATCCGGCATTCTGGTCCGCTAAGAATATTGCAATACATACAGTGGGTGTATCAGGACAAAGGTGTTGGTTATCTTTTCTCGGGAAGGGTTGAGAGAAGAAAAGTAAGGCCCGAAGCGTCAAGCGATCGAGAGCAGAAGAAGAAGCAGAAGAAGAAGAAGAAGAAGAAGAAGAAGAGGCGTTCAATGGAAAGTCATCAGAACAACTTATCATCATCAGGCGCCAACAAAAGACGTTCAATGTCCACAGCGATAATGTCGTCAAAACTGCCTGTTCCGAGCATCGCACGACTGTTGAAGGTCGAAACGTTGGAGTAATTGCTGGTTGTTTGGGTCGTGCTCACCCTCCTGCGGGCTTTTACTTTGCACCGTGTTGTTATTGTTGTATAGGTAAGTCCCGATCTGCTCTTTCTACGCTTGTTGTAAGTACATGGGATGAAGACATGGTGGTGTGGTATCTTGTAATGTTGAATCTCCGCCGCTCGCTTCGGCCTTCACTTCAGAAACGCCTGATTCGCCCCTCCCGAACCCAATTTCTCTCTACGCAGGCGACAGCGCCGCCTTGACATACTTGCTCGGCACAAACGGCATCTTCGTGACAACCGCCTTCCTCGGCTTCCCGCGAACCACCACCTTCAGCTCCGTCCCGGCTTTGTGGAGGCCGTCTTTGACGTACGCCATGGCGATGTTCTTCTTCAGCGTAGGTGAAGGGCAGCCGGAAGTCACTTTGCCCACGACCTTGCCCTCGGCATCGACGACCTCGGCGCCTTCTCTCGCGGGCGCGCCTTCGATCACCAGGCCGATGCGTCGTCTCTCAACACCCGCTCCGCCTTTGGATTTGAGGGTGAGTTGCGGGATGATCGTCTCGGCGCCGTTGAAGCCCGAGCCGTCTGTTGAGCGGCGGGATTTGGGAATAATCCAAGCCAGCGCCGCTTCGACGGGGGTGGTGGTATCGTCTAGATCGTGGCCGTACAAACACATGCCCGCTTCGAGGCGGAGGGAGTCGCGGGCGCCGAGGCCAGCGAAGCGCAGCTTGTCTTTGCCCGCAGTAGCCAGCAGGGTCTCGGTGACGGCTACGGTCTGCGAGGGGTGGATGGAGAGCTCGAAGCCGTCCTCGCCGGTGTATCCGCCGCGGGCGGCGACGATGGGGAGGCTTTCTTCGCCGGAGGCGAGGGCGAGGGTGATGGTGCGGGATTGGCCGAAGTACCAGGTTTGGAGGTCGACTTTGCAGGCTGTGGAGAGGGTCGATTGCAGGATTTCGGCGGAGAGGGGGCCTTGCAGCGCGATGAGGCCGTAGGGTTTGCCGTCGGCTTGCAAGTGGCGGAAAGCGACGACGGGGTTGACGGTGGTGTCCCAGTTGGCGAGAGCTCCGTTGATGAAAGCGTGGTCTTTGGTGCGGCAGCCCGCGTTGGTAACGACGTAGAAGAGGTGTTTGGGCCCTTCTTCCAGACGGGTGATGATGCAGTCGTCGACGATGCCGCCGGTCTTGGGGTGCAGCAGGGCGCTGAGAGTGGAGCTTCCCGGTTCGAGGTCTTTGACTCCGGCGGGAGTGATGCTTTCCAGGAAGGCTTCGGCGCCGGGCCCTTCGACGTGGTATTGCACCATGTGGCCGACGTCGAAGAGGGAGGCCTTCTCGCGGGTCCACTTGTGGCTCTCGCCGACGCCGAGGTCGCTGTACTGCACGGGCATGCTGTAGCCGCCGAAGGGCACCATTTTGGCGCCGTGGGCGAGGTGTAGGTCGTGGAGGTCGGTTTTGCCTAGGTTGGTGTCGTCGTGGAGGGTTGGTGCTGGGGTGATTTGGGTGCTTTCGTGGCGGGTTTGTTGGTAGTGGAAGATGGTCGTTTTGGCTGAGGTCGTTGGACGGGTTGTTGTGAAAGACGCGTGCTTCCTGTATGAGATGCTTGAGGTGTTTACAGTGGCAATGCTTCGTCTGGCGAGCCTTGAGTCGCGGGCCAGACCTTGCCATCCTACAGGCGAGATAATATGCCTTGAGGGCCTCATTGCCGCCCTGGAGACGGACATTGCCGGGCTGTTAGTTGATGTGACCTGTTGTAAGTGAGGTTGATTTGTTTGTAGACGAATCTATGGGGGGGGGGAGTGAGGTCGAGGGAATGGAAAAACAAGTTGCGAGTCAATGGCAAAAAAAAAGGTAAAGGTTATCGGTGCAGGGCGTGAGTACAAGGTGTTTATCTAAGGCCTTACAGTAAGCCGCGCCGCGATCGAGCTGATCCGAGCTTCAAGAGGAAGGCGCGTCACACCCGATCAGGCAAGCTTAACCCGACCTTGGACGACACCACCAAGCTAACCATCCAAGACCAACATCACCGCCGCCAATCACACCACCGCTACCTCCAACACCCCCCTCCCCTCCCCTCCCCTCTCCTCCCTCTCTCCTCCGCCATGGCGCCGCAGACGTACTACCTCGTCTCGCTGCCCGCGTCAATATCCGCCTCGGGCGACGCCTCGGAAGCTCTCACCACCCTGCGCAGCGCCGTCTCCACCGACAACGGCACCACATACCCCTTCAACATCCCGCACTTCAAGATCGGAACTCTCGATGCCTTAGTACAGCAAGCAGACGAGCTCGTGCGGCTCGAAGGAGGATGCAAGGGCGTCGTGGACAAGGTCGGCGACTCGCTGCGCAGCTTGCTCGAGGGCGACGAGGACAAGATACAGGAGCAGAAGGTGGTGAATGATCGTGAGTGTTATTGCTTCCTTGTTTTCTCAAAAGAGTGCAATGTGTGCCTTATGTAACTCAAGATTACTAACACCACAATTCCGCAGGCCCCGTCGAATCCTACCTCCAATCCTTCCAATGGAACAAAGTAAAATACCGCGCCGACAAGCCCATCGCCGAGCTCCTCTCGTCGCTGCAATCCGAGCTCTCCGCCGTCGACTCGGACGTCAAATCCAAATTCGCCCAATACAACACCACCAAAACCAACCTCGCGACCATGCACCGCAGCAAAACCGGAAACCTCTCCCAGAAATCCCTCACGTCGATCGTCAACCCCGAATGGCTGCTCAAGCCCGACGCCTCGGAATACCTGCAGCAGCACGTGATCGCCGTCCCCAACCAGCAGGTGAAAGAGTTCCTGCACACCTACGAAGGCTTGACGAGCATGGTGGTCCCGCGCAGTGCCAGTCTGCTCGCCAAGGACGACGAGTTCCATTTGTATGCCGTGACGGTGTTCAAAAAGCACAGCGCAGAATTCGTGCACAAGTGCAGAGAAGCGCGCTGGACTCCTAGAGAATGGAAATTCCACGAGGGCGGCAAGGAAGCCGAGGAAGAAGAGCTCAAAAAACTCGAAAAGGAAGAGCGCAAAGTCTGGGGCGAAGCGCTCCGCCTTGGCCGTACAGGCTACAGCGACGCCGTCATGGCGTGGATGCACGTGCTCGCGCTCCGGGTCTTCGTCGAGACGGTTCTGAGATACGGCCTGCCTTTGAACTTTGTGGCCGGAATCGTCAAGACGGACGGCAAGCGCGGCAAGAAGGCCAAGGCGAACTTGGACGCTAAGTTCAGCGATTTGGGCGGGAATGCTGTGAGCCGGGACAAGAAGGGCAAGCCGACAAAGGACGACGCGAATATGCAGCAGGAGATGGCGGGCGCTGGGTTCTCTGCCGATGGAGGGTTTGAGCCTTATGTTTTCTATGAGTTTGAGATTGTGTAGGCGCCTAAAAGATGGAGAAAGTAAGGACGATGGAGATATGGGATACAGATTCTCCGCAGGCCATGCTAAAACACATATTAGAAAGACCCCATATCCACATATACCCTCTGTATATTTTCCGGCGGAACTTGCTTGCCTATGTGGCTTTTTCATCTTCATCACTCAAATCCACAATTCAGTGTATTGTGGGCTTTGGACGGCAGGGCGGTAAAGAGAGTACTGGACCGGACCGGGGAAGGCTTGTTGATACACGATACATGTAGGTACCTTGCCATCTTTGGGCTACCGTTACAAGAAATGGGATACGGGATATACGAGCATCCTTTACCTGATGTATCTCTCAGGTTCGTCTTTCGTATGTGATTTTTCTTGTTTCACCCGAGGAATCCGTATTTGTGCTGACTACTTGCTTTATCTCAGCATTTACTTTGGACTGAGCTTCTCTCCCCCGAGGGGATGGTGGGGAGGAGGCGTGGAGGCGGTGAATGGGCTGGACTTGGAACTGGCGTGTTTGGGCGTGAGAATAGAGGACGGGAGGGGGCTGGTATGGGGGTGGCACGCAGTTAGTCGATGAGGTAGGTATCGAGTGATTTGGTTAAGGGTTCTCGGGGGTCACCTACGTACTCTGCTAGGGGGCTGAGAGGAGGCATGATTCTAAAACTTATACTAGGTACGTATCTTGCCGTCGTCGCCTTTGTTGTTAGGGTTGTTTGCCTGTTATGCAGGTTTTCTGTGGCTGCTAGAGCCTATCTGACGGACACACTCGGGTTGGGTATGTTGCCCCCTGGTCTGGCTTGGGAAATGGATGGGGGGGCGAGGCTTTTATGGAGTGGAGTTACTGCTACAGTCGGCATTCGGCAACGCAACGACTGAAGGCGTCCAATGACTTACTTGGCCTAGCCCGGGTGTTATGTGGCCGGTTATGAGAGTTGGGGATGTGTCTGGCAGGGGGGGTTGATGATAGGTAGGGGGTAGGGGACGTGGTAAGGGACTTGGGTACACAACGAAGCGACTGGCTGATACTCGATGTGTTCTTGGTTTCGTCGTACGAATCACGACGTTACTGACAGCTGCAGAATAGGTGCCTCGCCGGCCCCTTAGAGTAGGCAGTCGAGCTGAACGATACGTTCGTTGTTCAACACTGCCTACGAGTATTGTCGGTGCACATCTACAAATCACAGCCTCTGGCTTCCTGCCTTCTCCCCCTCACAGGACAACATATTCTTCAAACGCTCCAGTTATACGACTCTTCGGCTCCGATCTCATCGAACGTGTAAACAACTGTCTCGCAGCAGCCAGTCCCCTCAAACCACGATCATCGCCTCCACATCCTTCGGCCACCCCGTCACACCCCACATCAACTCCCCCCTCTCCAAAATCCCCTCCTTCATCGCCTCCAGTTCCCCCACATCCCAATGCGCCCACAAAAACCGCCCCCCAACCCAGTCCGCCTTCGGCCCAGCAAGCCAAACCGCAAACCCAGTCGGAAGACTCATGTCGTCTTTACTGACCGGCAGACCGGATTTGGTTCCCATCTCGGTGTCTAGGACGCCAGGGTGGAAGCTCACGACTCGGAGGGTGGGGTTCTCGGCTTGCAGGAAGGATATCAAGTGCCCGCGAGCCATTTCCGAGGGCGAGTAGGAGCTGAAGTTGGGGAAGACGCCGGCGTGGGCGGCGGCTGTGTTGAGGGAGATGAAGGTTGGGGTGTTCCT
This sequence comes from Cladosporium phlei, assembly GCA_003614995.1. Taxonomy (NCBI): domain Eukaryota; kingdom Fungi; phylum Ascomycota; class Dothideomycetes; order Cladosporiales; family Cladosporiaceae; genus Cladosporium; species Cladosporium phlei. The sequence continues at coordinate 88,163 of QZFA01000122.1, forward strand.
GGTGGTGGTATTGCCGGTGGTGGGTAGGTGAGGCAGCCATGAGCGGAAGGTGAGGAAGGTGCCTTTGATGTTGATCTCTGTTTCAATCAAAAGTTGATTAGAGAATGGAATCACGGCGGACGAGCTATGGGCATGAGGTGGAGAAACAAACCATACGCCTTCCACCAATCCGCAACATCAGCGCTCGAAGCCGGTTCGGGCGTGGCCATGTACCCGGCATTCGCAACGACAACATCAATCCCCCCAACTTGCTCCACACTACTCGCAAACGCCTTCTTCAACGCCTCTTCATCAGTCACATCAGCCACGAACCACAAGACCTTCGCATCACCGCTCTTCTCCAATTCAGCAGACGCTTCGCGGAGGACGTTTTCGCGGCGCCCGGTGATGATTACCGCTTTCGCGCCGGCTCTGTTGAAGGCTGCGGCGATGTGTTTGCCGATTCCGCTTCCGCCGCCGGTTACGAGGACGTTTTTGCCGGCGGCGGAGTTGGAGGGGTTGGTGGGGGAGATGGCTGGATAGACGGTGCGGTGGATTGTGCGGGTGTAGGGGGGCCATTCCCAGGTTGGGGAGGGGGAGGTCGCCATGGTTGCGTGGGGTTTGGTCAGTTTGGTGTGTGGTGTTTTCTTTTTTGAGAGGAGCAGCGTTGCAGGACGGGGGTGTTGGGGTTGGGGTGAGGTGGTGGGAGGGTGAGTCACGTTGTTTGATTGATTGGTTTGGCGGGCGTTTGAGTTTGAGTTGTGAAAGTGAAGTGAAGTACGAGATCTGAAAACGAGGAGGAAGAGACCGGAGATGGCACCTCAAGTACGCACCCAAACTACACGCCGCATGCCGTGCTCGCTCAACACATTTACCGGTGCAACTCTTTACTAATCGCTCCGCTTGCTAATGCCCAGAATACTAATCAACTTTGATTGATCAGTGTCCTGCGAAAATGCTTGGCTGAGTCAATGCTGACACAAGGTGCTTATGCTTTGTCAATCCAGAGCTTACACATCAAAGGCAAACCTGTCCGATCCCTGAGCGATCAGTCCATCAATCAATTCGCTGATCCATTGATCTAACAGATATCTCCAGGCGGTCGATGTTGACAGCCAATGTGGTCATGCTTCGTTGGCGGCAGGGCGGATGGAACCTGGAGGGTAATAGTACTGTTCATCCGCTGCAACATTGAACAGCATCACTTGACAATGCGAAGTTGTAGTACACGGCAATTTCCGACTCCAAGAAGAAGTTGAACTACACCTGCTAATAAGACTTGGAATTACTTTATCGTCTAGAGAACTACGTACAATACGAAATCGCCAGATCAGTATCCACGGAGCCAACCACGCCGCCCCTCACCCCTCATCATCCAACGAAATTACGAAACTCCACCATCCATACGTCTATATCAACCCCCTTCCTTCCCCCTCTCTTTTACTCCCCCCTACTCCCCCCTCCCCCTCGCCTCCCTCTCCCTAGCCGCCCGCCTCATCGCATCCTCCTTCGGCGACAACCACGGCAATTCCTGGCCTACGAAGAGACCCGGTGGGCCTTTATATCCCGGACCTTCGTCTTCAGGTTGTGGTTGTTTTTCTTCGGGGGTTCGAGGGGGTGGATTCGGGGAGGGAGTGTTGAGGGGTGGGTTTGTTGGTGGTGGTGCGGACTGTGGTGGGTTTTGGGATGATGGGCCGGGGACGGGGCGGGGTGGTGGTTGTTGGGGAGGTTGCTGTTGGGTCGGTTGGATGGGGGGTTTGATGGGGGCTCTGATGGGTGAGCGAGGAGGGGATGCTTCACGGGGTCTGGGAGGGGATCTTGTGGGCGATCTTTCACGAGGTCTTGCAGGTGATCTTACTGGAGACCTCGGACGCGATCTACTTCGAGGCCTGACAGGCGACCTGTCCCGTAGAGCCTCTCTCGGCCTCTCCTGCGCTCTCTCCCTTGGAATCTCAGGCGCTCGAACAACAGGCACAAAAGGCCTCGCCTCCTTCTCATCATGCTGATACGGCTCCCCCAACCGTTCCTTCAACCTCCTCTTCTCCTCATCAAACCGCCTCTTCTCCTCCTCCGCCACCTTCTTCAAATGATCAAACTCGACCTTCGTCCGAATTCGATCCTCCTGATCCGCTACCGCCTTCTTAATCCTCTCCACAACGCTCTTCTCCAACCCCACCAACTGCTCCTTGTGATCGTTAATAGTCTTCTCCAGCACCTTGGAAAACTGCCCTTTCTTCGCCTTCTCCTCGCTAATCGTCTCCCGCAGCTGCGCCGCCTCCTGCTGCATCTGCATCTTGTTCGGCCCTTCTTGGATGTCCGGGTAGTTGGTCTCTTGGTCCTGCCGCGCTTCGTTGTACATTTGCTCCAGCCTGTCGCGCTCGGCGTAGGGGTTCGGCCGCGTGCCGGGCGGCCAGTCGACGTAGTCGATTTCCGCGAAAGTGCGCTCGGTGTCTTCGATCGCGCGCACGACTTCGCGGTATTGGTCTCGGGCGCGGCGGAAGCGGACCGGCATTCCTTGGCCGTTGAGCCAGGCGAGGATGCCCGCGAGGACGGTGTTGATTGCGCCGAGGGTGGTGAGGGCTACGGTTGAGCCGCCGGCTTCGCCGTAGGCGGACAGACCTGTCAGAGCGGCTGCGATGAAGATCTGCAGGATGTAGAGGGAGGTGATGATGTAGTTCGACATGCCGTACAGCACGCGGTTCTTGAGGTCCTGCGAAAGCGTGCGATCGTACAGCCCGCGGTTCCGCCAGCGTCGCGCGGCCGCCTTTGTCGGCAGGAAAATGTCGTGCATCGGACTCGCGGGCTTTTGGCCTTGGTCTTCGTCGTGCAGGTAGCCGCCGCCGGGTCGCAGGAAATGGATCCCGACGAGGTTCTGGAAGACTTCGAGTTCGTGCCGCTCGCCTCTGCCGGGCGGCATGGCGTAGCTGGGTTTGGAGGTCTTGTTGGGGTGGCCGGTCCATTTCTTGAAGACGTCCATTAGGTCGGGTTGTTGTTGGTCGCGGGTGGTTTCTGTCGTCTCGCGTGGTTGGTCTGCTGCTGTTATTGCTTCTGGGACGATGACGGCGGAGGGTTGCGAGGAGGAGCTGACGGGGGCCAGTTTCTCGCCGTCGATTTGATGGGTGGGATTTCCGTGAGGTTGGGACGAGGCATCGTAGAGGCCGGACTCGAGGTCTTTGTTGGACGCCATGGTCTCTTACTGCAGGACGATGAACCCCGCTGAGGTGAGTTACCGATTGGCTATTAGGTATAGCTTATCCAGGCCTGTCAAGCGAGATTTCAGCTGACAAGAGCAGGAAAGCAGGACGCAGGCGCACGCCCGGGAGGATGCGAGTTCTGCGGTGTATATTTATGAGCTTCCTTTCATCACACCTGTGATGGCCTAGCGAACCAGAAGCCGGCGTCATCGGAGATAATCGCGAGAGCAATAGCGAAGCTCCACTATGCATGTGAGAGCGTTGCGACTATCGACTTTGCTAGAGAAGAGGAAGATCAGATTGGTGGGTGCGTGAGGGTGGACGGACGAGCTTGGTTGATGGTGGCTTGCGTTGCCTACCTTGGGCCTTGCATCTTTGCTGGGAACGACGAACGGACATGACCGATGCTTCTGTTTCTTCTGTTCCTTTCGTCTTGCAGTAATAAGACCAGGCTGTGCCCGTCCCCTTGGTAATCTTGATTCGCAGCCCTCCACATCCAATGAGCTTGATGGTTCGGTTTGATGAAGGAGGACTCAGTCAGCCCCGACAATCTGGGAGAATAAAATTACGACCAAGCTGTCGAGAGCTCCATTCGCCTGCAGTAGTTCCTCCATGCAGTCGGAGCTTTTTGCGTGAACCCCAGAGGGATCGGCGCGCCGCTTTGCCTAAAAGCGAAAATACATGGCCGTGCCGGGACGTGGGGGATCGAGTTTAGTGCTTCCGGTAGTTTGGCGCGAAGTGGAGCGCGATGTGCGAGAGGTGGAGTTCGGTTCGAGGGCGAGTTGCCGGAAGGGGAAGTTGCTGGGATGGATCTTGGATCTTGGTAGTTGGATCTGGTCTTGCGACTCGCAACTCTTGCTAGCGCTTGTGGCAAGGTTTTGGGAGCTTGATGTGGATGGGTGTATGTTTTGATGGAAATGGGCTTGAGACTTGGGTTTTGCAGCGGTATTGGTTCGGTTCGGCTTCGGGTGTGACCGGCGCCGTTGGCCCGTTTCCGTTTTGTGTCGCGGATAGATTTCTTGTTTTGACAACCGACAGTCCCTTGGATTCTTGAGACTGTCTTTACATTCGGTTGTGTTCGTTGAAACCGTCCTACCTGAAGAAGTTGAAGGGATTGGATCTTTGATATTTTTCTGAGAATAAAATCCGGATGGACTCAACGATGAGCAGATGCATCGCTGGAATATTTGCAACCCTTCAACGCGCTAACATCGCGAGTAAAGCCGATTGCTTCGTGCGGTAATGGCGAGAAATAAACATCGGGCGAGGGATTAATTACCTTGTCGAATTTCCGGGATGCGTCGCAATAATCGAAGTGAACGGATCCGAACAGTACCATCGGAAGCAACGCAGCGAACGAGAGCGATTCCAGCATATGGATCGCTTCTAAAAGTGCTGCCTCGCGACTTGGGATTCATCTGGACACACGGCATGATTGGGGGGTTAGCGGTTTACGTTATTACTCATGGTCACAAAAGTGTCATCATCGGTAGTCAAGTCTACTGCTTGGAATTTGGTCATTGTAGTTCATTTTCATTTGCCACTTTTGATTCCTACTAAAAGTATAATCGGTTGGTTCTATCTAATCTTTCTTCCGACATCGTTGTAATGCCTAGATAAGAGGAAGAATGAAAAACAAGAAAACAACCGGAAAACTAAAAACACCCTTATAGCTATCTTTAAGTCGCGCTAGCAGTCTAGACTAAGCTCGCTATAGGTTCTTATAGAGTAGCGATCATCGGAAGGTATTTAAATAAGTCTTCTATAGAACGTCTAGTAGAAGCTCCGACAGCTCGAGGTAACCGCCTATTAACTCGTGAAAATGACCCTTCTATAACGGGGGTAGAAT